>CAXKVY010012734.1:0-33907 GCA_964058915.1 Tetropium fuscum | reverse complement strand
CAGAAAAACTGCTTACCCCGCAAGCTCACCTGCCGCCATCTATTGGTGTATAATCACACTCTGGATATTTGCTACTCTTGACGCGTAGCGTGTTTATTTAGGTAGGTACTGGTTTTAATTGATGTAAATTTGGAAAAACTTTTATGATCTGCTTACTTTTGTTTGTTGAAGTATTCCCTGCTTCTTCTGCTACCTTAAAACACTGATCTATACCTCGTATATTATCCTTGGAGATGCCGTACTTGAAATATCGTATTCTCAAGTCAAATCACACTAAAACTTGGTTAATTCTCTCTCTAATTATTTACCCGTTGATATCTCACTATTATAGCACCAAATTTCTTATTTAACGTTGATTTTAACTATTATATTCTACAAAATTTCAAGACACGTAAGCTTAGCTGCCGCTTTTAAAAGGACGCTATCACAACTCTCTTTTTTGTTATTCCTTTTCACGGGAGTTCATGAATTTTCAACAATCTAATTTCCTTGACAACGAGTGTTGTGTTATATTATTTTCACATAATCTGACCAATCACATTTCAGCTAATAATTTATTTAATTTGGGTTACCTTAAATATCAATACATTTTGGTTCAAATGGTTTAATTATACATTTTACATAGTAGAATTTAGTTTCAACATTCACAATACAGTGCTCTGTACCTAATGTGTTTTGCTGTGAGGGTTTTAATCTGGAATATCCTGTTTGACGCGACGCTTTTACATTTTTTACTTCCAAATACACCGAGTTCATGTAAGTGTGATATACCAAAAGGTTTGTTAGGACTTGTCTATTCCGATTAAGTTGATTTTGGATTTTTGCGCCGCTAAATGACTTTGATATTATACAATTTATATACTGGTCAATCCGATGCGTTCTCGTACATCGTCTGTGCGAAGAATGTAAAATATAGGTATAGTAGACATAGTGAATGTAAATATGCTAAGAAGAAATAAACTCAATAACTGAAGTGAGACTGTCCATGGCATAGACATATAGTATAGAAATGGTTTATGGCATAGACTTAATTATAAAAAGAAATAGAGATCAAGAAAACAAAAAGGGGGGAAACCAAGTAATTAAGAAAGAAATCGGATACCAGGGAGAAAATAAGACAAAGAGATTGTAGATAGAAATTTGGAAGCCGATTGCAGATAGAAATTTAGAAGCAGATTGCAGATTTAAATAAGAGAATTAAAAGAATTGTTGAGTTGCAGAGAAACCAAATAGAGAGGGTATGCTGAAAAATAATAACAATTAGCCGGACAAGAGCATAGATGTGAAAATAAAAGCGTACATTTGAGGTACCTTATCATATCATTCGAATATAAGTCATGACTATAAAAGGAGACACAAAATTTTTGTACAAATATCTAAATTATCAATTGCTTACCCTCATAAAAGAACAATTTTAAATAGAGCTCATAGATAAAAGATTTTTAATGAAATCAATTCGGACTTAACCAAAATTTCCCAAAATTCTACTAATGCCGTAAATGTCAATAATTTTATATTAGGTTAGGTAGCCAATATATTTTTACAATAGTTCATTTACTATCATTTTACTATAGCATTAGACGAAACCATATAAAGATATAAACAAGGTAGAGAAGAGTGTCTAAAAATAATGAAGAAATAGAACAAGTGAAGAGTGGAATAAAAATGAATGAGTACTAGAAAGAATAAGTAACAAAAAGCAAATAGAAGAGATGCAGAAGGAAATATAGAGAGTCAAAGAACTCAGAAGCAAAGAAGTCGAAAATATAACAAGAGTAGTATGCCATAGCGAAAATAAATTACAGGAAACATTAATAAATTGCATCCCGTAATATTTTGAAAAGCTATAACAAGAAGAATAAATGCAACTGAAGACAGAAGAATGGATACAGAAGAAAATTTGGATAGAATAAAATAAATAATAAAAGTTAATTTAGAAGCAGATGCATTAATATGGTTTAATGGCATGAAAAATGATATAAATGACATTGCTTAATTTGCACAAAAATATTTACAAAATTTTTCGAGAAACAATGCACAGTCGAAGAGAGAGAAAGATTGTATTTTGGTAGATTTAATAATAGGTTGTCAATCAGCCTTACTAATTATGCCCTTAAGCAATACTCATCAGCTCAATACCTGACTCCTAAAATTAATGAGACAGATTTGAAGTTGTATATCTCGAGGCAATTCAAACCGGAAGTTGCGAAAACAGTACATACAGTTGCAGTACATCACATAAAGAATATGGAACAAATGTACAATTATTTGACGAGAATTGAACAAAATATATCACAAAATCAACAAAATTCTAGTACAATTAATCGAAATGACTTTCAAAATTATAGTAATCATAATAATAGTAATAGTTTCAGAAATTTCTATAGACAAAATGAATTAAATCAAAACAATTTTAATAATGCTAGAAATTACAACAATTTTAGGTTTAATAATAATAATTTCAATCACAATTTAAGAGATAATAATTATGCTAACGAATCGATATACTAATCATAATATTAACAATACAGATCGTAATTATAATGCACAAAGAAATTCAAATTTTAATTGTCATTATCGATACAACAATAATAATTACAATTTTAATAATGGTCACCGAAATAATGAAAGATTTAGCAACTATAATCGTGAAAATCAATAGCAGTTACAAAGACGTGAAAATGAACAGCCTAGAAGGCAAGTAAACTGGGACAACCCCCCCCCTTAAGGGATGGGTTGTCGTGTTGGTCTGGGTGGTATGTTCTGTCCTTGTGTTTGTTCGTTGTTTGTTGTAGTAGTAGTAGTCCTTTGTTTTTGTCTATTTTTTGCCTGTGGGTAGGTGGAACATCCTCTATAGTTTGAGGGGTGTTCCCCTCCATAGAGTGCATAGGTGCATTTATCTGCAGTGCACTTTGCCCCCTGTGTTTTTTTTCGCATCTTACGCATTTGGAAGTTAGATTACAATAAATTGAGGAATGTCCTAACTTCTGACAGTTGTGACACTGTGGCAAATCAGTTCTAACGTATTCTAAAACCGTGACTCTCAAATGACAAAGGTTGTCCAATTAATAATAATCATTTACTACTATTTCCGGCACTGTCAAAAGCAGGATGTTAGATGCCTGCTTTCCACCGTTTCGTGGTATTATAATTATTGCTATGTTTAAGAAGGGCAGATCCTTAATTAACACGTCTTGCTCGTTTTCTTTCTTGGGTTATATCTAAGGGTATATATTTAACTACTATTTTTATAGGTTTTATACTTTTTGTACTGTGTGTGAAGCACACTCTATATCTTGTACCTCTAATTTCTTTGCTATTTCAGTGTGTTGTCTTTTGGTTTCAGGTAGAAATATTAATGCCGAATTGTTGAATTTGTATCTGGGATTGGGAATATGTATTGCATTTATAGGCTATATTATATTTGCACTGTGTTGTGTATATATGTGTTTTGGTGGTGGTTTTGCCTAGGGGCGCGTTTCTTGTGTATTTTATTTATTTAGGTTATTTCATTTCTCTTATTTCATTTAGAATTATGGGTCTAAAATTTTTCTTTAGTTTCTTTTTGGGTTGTATAGTAATTTATTCGGTAGAACTGTTTGATATGTTAATTCCTGTTTGGTGTTATATGTGTCTGTTAATATAAGACGAGTTGAAAGGGATGTCTGTTTCTTCCGTTTCCATGATTTGTGGAGGGTGTTGTGATGCTTTCTGGTGTGTTTGTGTGTCTTGATTGTGTGGATGATATGTTTTCTTGTGTCATGGTGGGTGTTTATTCGTGCAGCTATGGTCATTACATTTGTTGTTTTGCATGTGGTGATCGTAGATGTGTCGGTTGGTGTATTTTGTGTGATGGTGTTGGGTATGTTTGTATGGTATTCATTGACTTTGGTGCGTTCTATGATTTTATTTAACGTATCTTGCTGGAAAATGTGTGAGTCTATGAGGGGGTTATCGTACGTCAAGCTGGTTGTAAGTGGTGGCGGTTTGAAGTTGACGTAAAGTTTTCACTTTTGTAGTGGGAGTTACTTGTCGATGCCTCTTGAAGGGAGTATGAGTTAGAGGCTGAACTGTTTTCGGAATATTCAGTAGAATCCGGAGGTATAAATCCAAATTCAGGCATTTATCTGTTAATCTGTTTTGTTTGAATTAATTCGCGGCTTTTATCTTTAATTTCCGTGTTAGCTTTGACGCTTATTTAGGTTTGTCTGATATTATTAACCTGCATTTCCGATTACGTTTACCCTTCGGGTTCGGCATTATTATTGTTTGGGTTTTTTGCACGTCTTTTTTTATTAGCGAGACGGATGTCGGAGATTGAACTTTAATATAATATATGTATGTTTATATCGGTGGTTAGAATGGTAGCTTATCGTGGCTTCGCTATTACTTACGCTTCCTTATTTGTTCTATTCTTCTACTTTCACTACTGCAATTGTGAGTTCCTCGAGTTGGCGGTCTGTCCCAACTTGACGACATCGCAATATCACATCTAATTGCTAACAATCGCTCCTACTTTATTCTTCTTACTTTATACATTGTGATATCCTACACGGATATGACGAATTTTGAGCGATGGGTACTACTATAGGTATATCTGGATTCCTTTTTCAATGATGTTTTCCTTAATTTCGTAATAATCCTTTAATCGCCTTGCTTTGGCACAGTTTTACAACTTATGAAAGACATAGATATACAATTTAATTACCTTCTACACAATTTTTCGGTTGAAAACACTTAATCTGCTTTCTAATGCTTTCTTTACTAGATTTCAATACTTTTACACTGGTTAGTTTGGATGCCTTCATTTTGTGTACGTTCAAACAGCTGTGGTTTTGTACTCTTCTTCGAGGCTATTTTATGTAAATCACTTTTCACGGCAGCATGTTGCTTATAATTTAAAATATAATGGTAGTTTATCTGAGTTATCTATTTAAAAAATCATAGAATCAAATATTGTAACTGTTTTTGGAGTCACATTAATTTTCTGGCGATAAGTTAATTTATTATTAGCGTAAATATGATTGAACAATGAGCGCTTGGTCATCTTCTTATTTTTTTGCTATATTTATTTATTTTTACAAGGTGTGTCGTGGGATAATAGCAAAAAAAACGACTGATTATATTACTTACGTTTCTGTCCCTTTTTTGGGCCTTTTTCAAAAGAGGATTTTTTTTATGACATATTTGACATAGGCAAAAATGACAGTACAACCTTAAAAATTAATGAAAACTGTCATTTTTGCCTATGCCAAATGTCATAAATATTTTTTTTTTGAAAAAGGCCCAAAAAGAGACTGAAACGTTAAGTAATATAATCGTTTTATTGCTACCATCCCACGATAAACCCTCTAAATATAGAGCCAGTAATGGGATCTCGTAAAGTACAAATGTAGAGCAAAGATTAAATGGTTAAAAGTTGTGTAATTATTTCGGAAATAAAAGAACCTTTTAAAGTTAACAATACATTTTAAGGTTTTCAAGATATCTTCAACAATAGACAATTTGAGATTTTAGTTCTCTCAATTTTGTGTCATTATTTAACATAATAGCAAACCATGTTATTTAGGTTTCGTATAAGGTGTGAAAGCAGTTAACTTGATCTTGATCTTGATCAGAATTTAAATAAAATTTCAAAAACTAATATAGGCATAAAAAAATCACGTCAGTCCATCAAGGAATGACTATCTCCTTATTTAGGCACTATATAAAAAATATTCCATTTGCCATTTTCCTCTGCATTGTCCTGGAAATATTTAATAACGTTATTACAAGAATAACATTTACAGTCGTTACATCTTTCTTCTTGAAGACAACCACATTTACTATTATCACAATTTTAGTCTGAACAATAAATACTTAATGCTTGCCGAACAAAATCAGGAATTGGCCTCTTATTGGGAAATATTGGAGTTCCGAGTCACTTAAATTCAATCCTGAACTATCTGCATTTATTACTGGTGTTGGCATATTGCTACTGTACCAAATTTTAAATTGATACGTAGGTACATTTGCTGCAGTTAATTAAAGTACATTAAATCTAATACTTAAATATATACATTCACCTTGAGAAGTGCTGGTAAAAGGGGCCTTCATTTGAAGGAAGCTCCTTTGATGTCTTGTTTGTTGTTAATTTATTCTTGGTTCGTTTAATTTGTAAACGAACCAAACCGAAACGGTAAAAATTGAGATATATGAATTTATGAACCCTACGTTAGTTAAGCCAATTTAAGATAGATGTATTATGTAGATTTTATATAGCTTTGCCTTGATGAGATAATTAATTGTTATATATGTAATATGTTTTAGGCTTTTGTAAGAAAATAATAAAATTTTGTAATAAAATATTTTATATTGAAATAATATGATGAAGAAATATATAAACTGACTATTCTACTATCTGACTGTTGTGTGTCCAGATATAGTACTGGTAAGTGTGTTTTCTTTCTTATTCGTCTAGTTGCTTATTTCTATGTAATGAAATGCTACAAACCCAAGATTACTTTTCACAAAATAAATATGAATAGCAAAGAATTTCAAAGCTAATAAATATATCCAGGGTGAAAATTGGATTTTTTTCGAGAATTTTCGAAGAAACAATTAATACATACAACCAACAAATGATTTTAGTTTTGACTAAGCAAGCAATTTCTGTATCACTCCCTCTTTGAATGCTTCAGAACTCTATTGTATATATAATTCAATATTTTCCCGCATATAGTTGGAAAAAGTAGTTGTTTTTCAATAGGTTCAACAAGATTTTATGCATTTTAAAGTTTAACATCTTCTGGATAACTGTATGCCTAATGCTTTTATATATAATATGTTCAAATAGAACAAATATAAATAGTAGACTAGGTTTGTGTATTCTAAGAATGAGTTCCGTCAAAAACTAATGTCATAAAACGTCACTGCAAGTGTTGGTGTATTGGTAATTTAAATTCAAGTATGAATGATCAATGAAATAAATCGTATACTGCTCTGAAGATCCTCAAGAAAGGTGAAAGAACTTGTACAACTTCTAAGTGGTTCGTTTTCATATGCATAGTGATTCATTTCCGTATGTGTGTCCAGATATAGTACTGGTAAGTGTGTTTTCTTTCTTATTCGTCTAGTTGCTTATTTCTATGTAATGAAATGCTACAAACCCAAGATTACTTTTCACAAAATATATATATATATATATATATATATATATATATATATATATATATATATATATATATATATATATATATATATATATATATATATATATATATATATATATATATATATATATATATATATATATATATATATATATAGCAAAAGATTTGGGATGTTACAGGGGTGAATATTCAAACAGAAGCATTCCTACCAAACTTTTGTAAGAAGTTACTCTGAGATCATGGAAAAGTTTTTATGTAGAAAACCCTTCAAAGTAATTTGAAACGACTCGACTTGAAGATAACAAAATACGTTGTTTACCGTATTTAAATTCCATCCACATAATATACGAAAGAAATGGTATTAAACTTGGGAACTAAAAAAGCAACGACCTTTAATCTTACATTAAACAGTCTTTGAAATTTTCATAAAGGGATTTTGCATATTATGAAGTTGAACAAGAAAACATGGAATTTAATGTCATCTTAAATTAAAATGTTGTCTTAAATTAAAAATATGTACCGTGTTATAAATGTCCCTAGCACTCTAAAGCGTTATTCGATAATTAAGTCCATCACGCATACGTATATTTAATAGTAACTTTAGGATGGTTAGGTATATATATATATATATATATATATATATATATATATATATATATATATATATATATATATATATATATATATATATATATATATATATATATATATATATATATATATATATATATATATATATATATATATATATATATATATATATATATATATATATATATATATATATATATATATATATATATATATATATATATATATATATAGCAAAAGATTTGGGATGTTACAGGGGTGAATATTCAAACAGAAGCATTCCTACCAAACTTTTGTAAGAAGTTACTCTGAGATCATGGAAAAGTTTTTATGTAGAAAACCCTTCAAAGTAATTTGAAACGACTCGACTTGAAGATAACAAAATACGTTGTTTACCGTATTTAAATTCCATCCACATAATATACGAAAGAAATGGTATTAAACTTGGGAACTAAAAAAGCAACGACCTTTAATCTTACATTAAACAGTCTTTGAAATTTTCATAAAGGGATTTTGCATATTATGAAGTTGAACAAGAAAACATGGAATTTAATGTCATCTTAAATTAAAATGTTGTCTTAAATTAAAAATATGTACCGTGTTATAAATGTCCCTAGCACTCTAAAGCGTTATTCGATAATTAAGTCCATCACGCATACGTATATTTAATAGTAACTTTAGGATGGTTTCCTGTAATCTACTATATAAAGCAATCATATCCAGACTGATCTTACTGACCTATTCAACACATTGTTCTATTGTTGTATTGCATTGGACTCTCCGAAAAGCTCTTCTTTACAAGAAACCTTAATCAAACCAACAATAATCACTGGACTGCCTTGAGGTATTGTCAGTGGCATCATGTTTCTCAAGATAATACATTCGGATTAAGCGTTACCTAGGTCTTTCGTTGTTCTTAAGATCCATAGAGATATGAAGCTTCTTAATAGTATTTATCATTGGAAATAATATATAATAAGTATAGTAAGTAGTAGTAGGTACTTAATCAGGTCGCAATCAGATGGATCAGAATAAATACATATTTGTCCAAAAAAACAATAAAATTTATTTCATCTCAATTTTTTTAAATTTCGCCTTTTGAAAGAATGTAACCCATACCCAATAACCAATAGTTATGTTTTTTTCTAAAATTTTAGCACTTTGGGTATATATATATAATTGTGTTAATATCCTTACATTTTGTAATTAAAGTATTGTTAGAAGTATTGAAAATATCGTTGAGTAGACTTATGTTTTTAAAAACATTAGAAAATATTAGAAATACTATTTTTAATAAAATAATTTCAGATTTTTCATAAAAATGTTTCATTAGAATTATACTTATTACGTATGGGAGGAACTTAATTTAATTAATTATGGAAAACCTCCGCCATCTTGAATTTTGTGGTTTTGTCGATTTGCATGACTATATTTTATTTCTCGATAAAAAGAAGGTAAGCAGGTAAATGACCCCAAAGTATAGGGGAAATGGCTCTTGCTGAATTTTGTTAAAATTTTAATACGCTGCAGATTTTGGTCTCCTGATCAGAACTGTTAAGGGGCTTAAGGGCCCAAATTAATCATATGTAAAGTTAATCAATTTTTGATTGACTGATTGACTTGATCATAGATCAAGTTAATCAGTTTTTGAGATACAGGGTGTAAATGACAAAAAGTGGTTATTAGGTATTATAAAATAATATTTACGGCAATTTAAGGATTACCTTGCAGTTTTTATGAATGTGTTATTTTTTTAACTTCAAATAATATACTGTGACAAAATGTGTTTGTATATAGGCGACTTATAAAATAAAATTGGGTGAATCGTGTTGTTTCTGCTATACAAAATACAGAATATTAAACAATCTATTCGGAATGATGAAATATACTTCTTTGATGTTAAAGTCCTTATTTTTAGTTTTTGGTCCAAAATATAGCATTGCGAAAGACCTATTCTAATGGGACTGTATATTTTGTCCTATATATTTTGTATATACTTCCTGTATATTTGGTAAATGCTTCCTGTATATTTACTTATTGTCAGCTTAATCAGCTATACATGGTATAATTTAATTTACTACAATTTTCACATAAAATCAATATTATGTTTAAAAAAAATGGATTACCATTTTATGGAAAATACGTTGCACATTTAAATGATGAAACCCTAAATTGTTCATTATATCCTTACCCTTATTACCTCCAAATCATAATACGGATATCAGAATTATACAAACGGAATCTGGACTCATTCGTAAATAAACAATTTTTCCAATATTTTATGGTCAAACACAATGTAGCTCGGCCCAGTCTGGTCTACGTATTTGATGCTTCCTACTTAGAAATGGATGTACGAGTATTGCACAACATTTTGCCCTTAAACTGATCATATGCAGCCTTCTTCTAACCATCTGGTTTGAAATCACTGTATCAGTGGCATTACCGAATGTTCTATTGACACGACAGACAGCAAAATTTGGTTTTGCGTAGCAGTCATTTTCAGGTATCCGTCTTCGGATTGTTCTACAGTCTCGGCTTCCGCCATAAATGTATGCGGCTGTAGCATTTGTCACACATAGAGATTCTATGCTCGATTCACTACGCTTTGGGAAAAATCTAAACTTATTAACATTGGAAATGTTTAAGGGATCGGTAGTGGAACGTTAGATATAGGCGGGTATAAACTGGGAAACTGAAACAAATATTCGGTAGCGACCGTGGACGCAGGGGTGATTCGGATCACCCCTACCTTCAGGGGGTACCCGGCGTTATGTACAATAGGTACCGTCAGATTTTTCAAACTGACCCTCCGCATTTTAGTAATTAATTTTTTGTTAATTTTAAATCTTTCTAGGAAAAAGCCGGAAATATTATTATATTTGTATATTATGTTAAATAAATTACATATTATTTATTTAGGGATAATTTTGTCATGTCATTGTGTAGGTTTGACGTTTGTACATCGAGCAGAAGTGATGCGAGCATTCCAAATTTACGGGGACGGCAAGCAGGAAAATACTGGTGAAGCTCTACGTTTTGACTATTTCAAATGCTATAAAACTATGTCGTGGTCTAAGTGCGCTAGAAAAAAAGGTAAAGTTTCACATATCAGGATGCTTTGGGTGGATGGTGCAAGGTGGACCTTTCTGCGTTGACTGGATGTAATCCGGGTGTTCTTAAGTTTATGGGGGTGGCAAGGGGAAGGAAAATTGTGAAGCTCTATTATCAAAAATCTATCAGGAGGGGCTGTTTTCTATTCGTATCTACCCATGTGGACATTCCTGCGTTGATTAGATGTAATCCGGGGTTTCTAAGATTGGTGGCAAGGGGAAGGAAAATAGTGAAGCTCCATTATAGAAAATCTATTAAGAGGGGCTGTTTTATATTAGTATCTAACTGCTCCTACCTTTTCTCCTATATTTTCTAATTGTTTGTCCAGCTATTACTTGCATATTTCATACATTAAAATAACCTTAAACGCCTCAAATGGATTTTCGTAAAAATGTAGTAAAATATCTTTGTCACCAGAATTTCTACTAAAAACGTTTATTTTATAAGGTATAGTGTAGGATAATAAGGTCAGTCAGGTAATTAGGCCGGAGACAGTTTTCGTAAAGAAAAAATTCTGGAATTTTACTCTTAGTGCAATCTGTGTATTAGACGCCTATTAACACTAGCATGAATAATACAGAGTAGTTAAACATAGAGCGCTGGCGCTCCACTGCGAACTGTGTTTTCTCAATTCAGTGAAATGTGCTTGTCAGTGACATAAGAAACGTGGTATATATAAAATAAGTTTTATTTGTGTTTCTATAGTCAGATTTTTCAAACATATTATCCGCATTTTAGTAATTTATTTTGTGTAAATTATAAATCTTTCTAGGAATAAAGCCGGAAAAATTATTATATTATGTTAAATAAATTATATGTTATTTATTTATAAGATGTAAAATAAAATCGGTTTAAAGTTTAATACAATTTATTGGACCACCGTGTACATTATATAAGCCACTTTTAGTTATTGGTTCTATAATTTTATTCAACGCCCTATAGTCAACGCATAACCGTTTTTCGTATTCTATTTTGTACCAATAGAACATTTGCGGTTAATTATATCTAATTTGTTGACGCTCATTATCTGAAACTGTCTTTGTCTAAAAGCTACAGGTATCAGAAGTAAGGGTTATTTCATTGCAGTTATATTTATTCCTATTTGTGTCAATGTGCCAGCATTACAAGATAACAATTGATTTATTACATTTCTGGCATCTGAATTTTCTAATCCTACATTAACTACTGAATTTTCAATTGTTATCTGTTTACGCTCGACATTCAAGCTCCGTCACCCGGGCCCTCCGCCACTTATCCATCACGATTATTGCTGAGACGACGGATTTAGAGTTTAAGTGTTTATGTTTCAATAAATAGGAATGCAGATAGAAATAGCAAGGGCACATACATAGCCTTCAACATCCAGTCTTGTGAGATCTGATTATTAAATAAGTATTATTACCTACGTTCTTATCCATTAGTGTTTTCCTTCCATTTATCTGTTTTTCTTAAATCTTCACTTTATGGCCTTATCGTAGTTTGAAATTCGACCATATTATTTTTTTGCATTACAGTTTCTATAAGTTTTTCTTAGTTTTTCCAAAAAACTAAGTGGTGCCCAACAAGTATACTTAGTTAGAGCTTTAACTCCTTACTTCGTTGTAGTGCTTACCGACGAAGAGTTATTTCATTGCAGTTATATTTATTCCTATTTGTGTCAATGTGCCAGCATTACAAGATAACAATTGATTTATTACATTTCTGGCATCTGAATTTTCTAATCCTACATTAACTACTGAATTTTCAATTGTTATCTGTTTACGCTCGACATTCAAGCTCCGTCACCCAGGCCCTCCGCCACTTATCCATCACGATTATTGCTGAGACGACGGATTTAGAGTTTAAGTGTTTATGTTTCAATAAATAGGAATCCATTAGTGTTTTGTTTTCCTTCCATTTATCTGTTTTTCTTAAATCTCCACTTTATGGCCTTACCGTAGTTTGAAATTCGACCATATTATTTTTTTGCATTACAGTTTCTATAAGTTTTTCTTAGTTTTTCCAAAAAACTAAGTGGTGCCCAACAAGTATACTTAGAGCTTCAACTCTTTACTTCGTTGTAGTGCTTGCCGACGAAGAGCTGTCATAGGCAAGTAGGTAACTTTTATATATCGCATAAACATAAGAGGTTACAATATCTAGGGAACTATATAAGTAAATCATATCCTGTTTTACGGTATTAACAATTATTAACCATATATAGTTCAGCACATTGCGTGAATTTCTTAATTTGAAAATATTCTTGTACTACAATATCGCAACAACTTATATTCATCTTATATATACACATATTAAATTAAAAGAGAATTTTGATTTATTTGTTTAAATAAAGTATATAATTTACTAATTTTATTTATAAACTTTTCTATGATTGGCTTACTAATTTTTATTATTTATATTTACATTATATTTATATTTATTTCCTTATATTTAAATTCAACTGGTTTAATATTTATGTCTGTTGATTATATTAGCTATCAATTTTATATTATCTGAAATAACTTTATTTCGACATTTCACTGATAGACCGGGAGATAGTGACAGATTTTCAGACGTGATTTTACAGAGTATGACTTTTGGAGGCTATTATCATAGGCATATTCTAATGATAATAAATGATAAATTAATGAATCATCCCGGGGACTTCATATATTTACTATTTATTTACTTTATATATTTTATTTATAGTAAATTCAATTCCAGATACCTATATACGAATATAATAATTCAATACGAAATCAAACTGTATTTAGATGGCCACAAACTACAGGGTAAACTTAGTTGAGGTGACTTTTGTCCATTATCAGGAATCAGGACTACGTGATTTATTTCACTAATGTTTCTCATTTACATTTAACTAAACATAATCCTCGAAAAGGCAGCATCCCACTGAGATTGAAATTCACTCAGTCAGCTTGTAATAGCTCAAATAGCTCTGTTATATATTATACATATATATACACATACATACGTATATATATATATATATATATATATATATATATATATATATATATATATATATATATATATATATATATATATATATATATATATATATATATATATATATATATATATATATATATATATATATATATATATATATATATATATATATATATATATATATATATATATATATATATATATATATATATATATATATATATATATATATATATATATATATATATATATATATATATATATATATATATATATGTATATATATATATATATATATATATATATATATATATATATATATATATATATATATATATATATATATATATATATATATATATATATATATATATATATATATATATATTCTCAAAACGAACAAAAATCAGATGACAATATCCATAAACGAATAATTGAACGAGCACTTTTGTGCAATTTTAAATCAGATTTTCTTCACTTTGAATTGCTTTCAAACACAACGAATCCCTAACAATGGTATCATTTCCATTTTTAAATATCCACTTTGAAAATACTCAATGATCTGATTAGTGTTAACGTATAAATAAATTGCTTCCAAGTTCTAAGTATATATGAGTATTTAAAATACCACAATACGAAATACCAACCTACCTACATTGACATAAGCGAGGGCTTATACTTACATTTTACGAAGCAGAAAATTTTATCATTGCGCGACGGTATGGCAAAACGTATCACTTATTTACTAGCTTTTCCCTGTCGCTGGAAGTAATTTGAGGTTGAACTGGCAATAAGTGCAGTAGAGCGTGCATGTTTACGAAACAACCACAATGAATTCGGCAACACAAATATTTTTATGCGCACCTAGCTGTTCACACCTTATAAAACCTAATGAAAATTCTTTACGCAGCATTTTCAGGATGATGATTTTCCCTTATAGTCCACATATATTGTAAACCGTTATATCCTTCTCATATATTAAAATCTTTAACATATGAAAAATCATTTTACCCATTCCTACAATGATATTTATGATCATGTACAATCAGTATACATGATTTTAAATCGTGTACAAAAGATAACATAAAGGCTATTTCGAATAGTCATATTATATTTTAAATTTCACAAATAACATTATTTACTCGTCGCTGTGAAAGTCGGAGGGTATAGCGCATTTGATCGAGAAATATAAAAAAAAATTCGTGCTTAGTACAAAACTAGCCCCTGCAGCAAAACTTGTCCATCACTTAACAAACGTAGAGGCTAAGAAATCAGCCAAACCAAGGCAGTACAAATGTTTGTAGCAACACAATGAACCAACACATCAGCAAATTTTAAATAACTTTTAAAATATCCACCGTTCCTCTGTTCGGATGCCGCATTTTTTTTGTTAACGCACTCATTTCATCTCATCAACGAAATGTTCAAACAACGAAAGATTTAAAAAATATATAGTTTTTGGATTAAGGAAGTCCTACTGATTTTGAGCGACATCGAATTCCTAATAAATATCCCCACAACGTCAACGTTAATTAACTCAAGCTATTACTCGTAGTAACAACTTATTAGCAACAAAACAAAACTAATACTGTGTGGTTCGGTTTATAGAGTACTATAGATTTACTCAGTTTTTAAATTATACCTAATTGACCACTTATAATAGTGACCGTAGAAAATAGTCACTTGTTTAACTAGCACAAAACCATCCCCTGCAGTAAAACTGGTTCATCACTTAACAAACGTAAAGGCTAGGCAATCAGTCAAGCACAAAGGCAGTACAAATGCTTTTGCGTCGTATTGAACGTATTTTTTCACCAATTGTTTAAAATTAACCACCATTTAGTACCTACTATTACATAATTTCCATGGCTGTCGAGTTTCTACTTTCTTATTATGCAAATTAAGTTCATGTTGAGTTATCAGTGCATAACATAGCAGCGCTATGTTAAGGTCTTGATATTTTACTCAATGGAATTTTTTTTGCTGTAGAAGGTATACAGTCAACCTGTATTTTATCTTGACTGGATGCATCGACACTGAATGTATTAACACTCTATTATACGTAGAGATAAGAGAAATGCAAGCAGTTTCAGACATATATGTCTTTTTATTTTACTATTATTCAATAGTGACTGTATACGAAGTTAAATAACATTATTTTCAATCTTTTATATTCAGTATTATTTGAAATTTAACATTCAATTCTGAAAAATTTGGGCATAAGAATTTAGTACTCTAAAT
Organism: Tetropium fuscum; assembly: GCA_964058915.1. Lineage (NCBI taxonomy): Eukaryota > Metazoa > Arthropoda > Insecta > Coleoptera > Cerambycidae > Tetropium > Tetropium fuscum. Next base: position 17,864 of record CAXKVY010012734.1, on the reverse strand, counting down.
TACACCTAGGTCCTTACTTAATTAACCCACCGAAGTGATGCCATTTTACGTATATGTTACGTATATTAACGTATATTATTAATTATTAATAATTTTTTCTATGAACCTCAGTAAAAGTACATTTTTATCGCATTTTGTCACTGTGTAAATTGTCATTTTTAACCGACTTTAAAAAGAAGGAACCGAATTGAGGGTTCTCAATTCGGTTGTATGTTTTTTTTCATGTGCGTTACCGCAGAACCGTAATTTATCAATCAATTTTAATAATTCTTTTTGTTGGAAAGGGTTTTTTTCAACTGGGTCCCATTTTAGTTTTATTGGCATTGGACCTTGTATTCCGAAGCTATACCGGGGAACTCACCAGATATACCCGAGAAAATGGCGAATGCGCCTGTCACAACCCTAATTTATAGATATTTAAATTAATTAAAAACATACATAAGGCACATTGACGTGGTGCAGGACACGGCTAGGCTTCGCCAAGTATGCTCAATTGCTCAGTAGCCCATATACTGCTACTTCGCGTACAACGTGGGTTCGCATTAACGCGTGCATCGTCTGGGCGCCATTCGACCGATCTGCTGGATGCTAATTGCAGTAAAACTGACCGCTTACTCTTAAAAGGCCCAGCTATAGTATAGGAGGCCTCCACGTACCAAAGAGAGTTAAAGGTCACAACTCTAGGTGCTGTAGGCGAGAGCTAGGCTATGATAGGCACATCATATGACCATCATATACATCCATATACATACGTGTATATATATATATATATATATATATATATATATATATATATATATATATATATATATATATATATATATATATATATATATATATATATATATATATATATATATATATATATATATATATATATATGTGTGTGGGTGTGTGTGTGTGTATCAATTTAACACATTTATTTATAACAAAATTCGATTACGATGCTATAGATATAGGTATATGATCAAATTACAATATTAATATATAGTGGAGACGAAAAAATGATAATAAATAAACTATTATAAAAAAATTCTATTCGCTACTTAACCTAATATAAAATTCGTGACATTTATGACATTTGTAGAATTTTGGAGTATTAAGTCCGTATTGGTTTCTATAAAAATCTTATATCTATGAGCTCTATTTAATTTGTTCTTTTATTAAGGTTAGTAAATAATAAATTTAGAAAAACTGTTCAAAAGTTTCGATATCTCATTTTATAGTCATGAATTAAATTCGAATGATATGATACGGTACCTTAACTTTGTCTAATGTTGCTTCGTAATAGTTTTATTTTCACACTTTGCTGTTATCCGTCTAATTTTGATTAAATTTCAGCATGCCCCATATGGCTTCCATGCAACTCAACAACTCCTTTAATACTATTCTCCCCTTATTTCCATCTGCAAACTGCTTCCAAATTTATATTTCCGTTTCTTATTTTTTCCCCTTGCTTTTACTTTCCTCTCAATTATTCTTTTTCTTCCTTGGCTTCCACCCTTTTTGTTTTCTTGCTCTCTTGATTAATTTTTGGAATAAAGTCTATGACAGGTCCTATTTTCTATAATAATGTCTATGTCGTGCACACTTTCTCACTTTAGTTATCGAGTTTATTTGTGTTTAGCATATTTACGCCTTCATTTGCCCTACTGTCAAATGGTGTTCTGGTTGGTGTTTGTGACAGGGGTGCTATGCGTGGAGTCGATGGTTGTGCTTGTGCCGTTGGGCTTGATTGCTGTCGGCTGTGAATCTCATGGGTTCGGGTCTGTTATTCCTGCGTTCGTTGAAACTAACAGTCGGTCTAGCCCGAGGAATGTCTCTTTCTAGTACGGGGGGTACGCATATCCTTACGTTTTCACGGGAGGTCGACGATACGACAAGCTCTTTCTGCAGGCCTTTGTACTGCTCGACCTTGCTGACTAAGTCATGTGTACTGTTTACTTCATTTTGCCGGATATACATTCGATATTCCGTCCGTAGATAGGTGTACAGTCGGTGTAGGGCTCGCTCGGCAGATAATTCTCCATATCTCCGAATTATCGTTTGCAACGCAAGAATATATTCTTTGCCAGTCTCCCCTGGCATTTGACGGCGGTGGAATATCTTTTCTTCTAGCGACACTTGGTAGTTGGCGGACACAAAAAACAATTTGAAGTCGGCTAGAAAATCTTTCCAGGCATTCCATAAGTCTACGATACGATACGATACGATATACCTACTATACCTACAGTTTACATCCCTAGTACCTATTTAGTATATACCATAATTTTCCCTTCGATATCTGATATATCTTGATACATACATATATGTTTTTGCATTCGTAATCATTTCTGATGTCTCATTTGATACCTACCAAATTGTCTTGCACAATACTTTAACAAATATAGTTCATCTATTATACAACATGATTACATACAGATATACTTAGTTATAATATTAACAACTCCTATATTTATACATATGATATATAAGAAATTTTATATTCTAGTAGTAGTAGTAGTGTATTATCCTAACATATGATTTCAGATTACGGTAGATCATACAAGCTATTCATTTTAACATAACGTTATTCATTTTTACTTAGAATATAAGTAATCTATTAGGCCAATAATATACAACTAGTGTTATTCTTGAAGCCGGTGTCAGCCAAGGTTACTGCTTAAATCGATACCACAAGTACCAGTGAACCTAAATTCAAACTTCTAGTTGAATACTATTAGAGATGTATATCTACGCTACTTCGTTATACGTTTGTAAGCATTGCCTGGCACCGACGTCAAAAATAACAATAGTTGTATATTATTGGCCTAATAAATTGATTATATTCCATGTAAGAATGAATAACGTAATTATTTTTACTTTTTAGTGCAGTTTTTTAGATTAGATTTTTCGGATTAGAAGTCGGAATAGAAGAAGTAGAAGAATTATTTTATAAGGTACTGGTGTTAAAAGTAATTTACTTTTAGCACTGGTTCTAGAATATTAAAGAACAATATTAAAGAAAGAAGTTAACGATACCTGCGATAATGAAGAACATAAAGAGATAAACCAAAAGAGATAATGAATAACTATCATCTTTCTAACAACACCCAAGCATCAATGTTGATTCGTATAGTTCTTAACACACACCACCAACTTATTTTTTTATATTGCGTCCCCTAAATTGTTTCACTGCAGTTGCTGTTTCTGAATACTGTAACGAGCAGTTTTTAATATTACACAGCTGCATAGTAATTCCTAATAAGATGTTCGAAAAGAAATGAGAACAATAATGCAAACCAAGATGCTCTGTAACCCTTTTGTTGTTAGAAGCATTAGTTTTTTCATAGATCGATTACATACTAGGCGTGTTCAATAATTTTGTTCCTTATTTTAAACTATCATGCTTTAAAACTTGAAAACTAGAAACTGCCTAGTAGGCAGTAATCTGGTAGGTACCCGGTATATAGAAACGTATATTATATTTACTAATACGGAGAAGGAATGAACCTCATTTATTTTTGATATGATTCAGGACGTTTGCTATTTTAACCCCAATCAAATTATCGTCAACTGTCAGCACCCATAATCGCATCCCCACTTGAAGGACCGCGCCTGGGTGAAAGTAAACTAACTAGTCGGTTGTTGTCTTGTCGAAATACCGTATTTACCAAGGAGGAATTATGTCACATTATAGACATCCCGCCAGCCATAGAAGGGAGAGTCTACGAGTATTCAATAGAACTGTCGTAACACCCCATTTGCCGCTGAATTAGAATAACGTGCTGAATATTGAATCCGGTTGTCATTGCAGTAATATGAAAAGTGTCTGGTAAATGAAGGTATAAAATCTTGTTACAAGTTTTTGTTTAAATTCCACAAATTTAATTTCTGAATGAGAATAATATAAATCGATACATTTTAAAATTTTGGTGGTTTCTAATAATTCTCTGATATTATCCTATGCGATTATTATATAACTGATATTAAAGGAGAGTGGCCATATTTATATCTTATTTTATGGCCCCCTTCAGCGTTTCTAAACTCAAAGATCCAAATTCTTAGTGTTTTGTTTACTTAACCTGTCTAAACACCCAGTCAACCACTTAAAGTGTGCTTATGAAAGAAAATATAAATAAGGGTGATAAGAAGTAAGATAATAAATACATAAATTATAAGTAATAAATTATAAAATGTTCAACATTCTATAGGATAGGTACCTACTTCGCAGATATACTTCGTATTTAATGTAAAAAAACAAAGTATGCAGTATTTGTGGGCTATTATTAATGTTCATTGTGCAATATTTATTATTTTCCCCCTTTCAATTTTATAATTTTTCAAAATTAATAAGAGGATATTATTCAACGAGCAGTTAGTGACACTCATTATTAACCTAGGGCGAGTTTTACGTCAAGAGCCGAAGGCGAGGGCGTAAAACGCCCCAGTTAATAATAATGAATTAATTGCGAGTTGAATGCTATATTTGAGGGAGGTGCCATTTTTTTTAAACGTCTATGTCATCATTTGGCACGATTCGGCGGTCATATAGCCACTTTGCTTTTGAGTTTTCACAAACACATATTCGGAATGTTTATATAAATCAAATGTAAGGTAATGCCTAATGATTATCACCTGTTATTAGTCAATACTATTGTATAATGGATCCATTATACAATACTTTTCAAGTATATTTTGGGTTATTATCAAAGGGCAAATGGTTATTATCAGCGATCAAATAAAATAATTTAATTATTATTTCCATTGTGTTGGATTTATATGAGCGACTTTTTGTAATCGCCTGAATAGAGGTAAGAAATATTTAATACCCTCTACGGGGGCCATTTATTAATCGAGATTTACAAAACTCTGGTGTCATGCGGATGGCCAAAGTCATATCGATACTTAATAGACCGATACTTAATAATGAATGTTCCGCACAAGCAATTATTGCTTAGAGTTATCATTAGCTAATGTTAATGAGTTAATTGATGTTAAGTTATAGACCTAAAATAGTTTATCTCATATTTTAAGGTTACATTTATATTTCTCACATGTAATAAACCAAAGGAACAAAGTTAGTTTGAAGCAAATGGTTTGGTCTTGCAACCGCTTTAAACGTCTACAAACAGATCTAGAGGACGAGGCGTCGAATATAATTATAAAATTAAAAGAACTTACCTGAAGTGAAGTTCAATTATAATTATATGAAACGCCTCTTCCGACTAGATCACTCCCACCCATCCCTTAAAATCCTAACCCTTAAATTCCTACTATACAAGTTTAGTTCACTCGAATCCCTGTGATCTAATTGAAGTTGCAACAACAGAATGGCTTTAAAATAATGAGAATGTAGCGACGAAACAAAGACGACGAGAGCGCGGAAAAATAGGAAACATTTTTATCGCATCTTAGAAGCGTATGGTACCATCTAGCGGAAACGAGTATACTACAAACTGATCTATTCGGGCGAGGCGTTTCATATAATTACAATTGAACTTCACTTAAGGTAAGTTCGTAAGTTCGAGGGTATTTATTATTAGATTTGGATCAATGACGTTCTTTTTTACAGAAAAACGATTATTCTTCCAAATCCTAGTTAGATCCAACATTTCCTTGATATATCGTGTTAACAAGAAACACGGCATCCGGGCAGAACGATGGATGAACATTTCTCAGGTTGTTTAGAATTAGATGACGATGATGGGGACAAACATTTTTGCTCTTCGATAAAAATTATCCATGTTAGTTTACCGGATTAAAAATAATAATCTCTTGGATGTTCGCAGCGAACAAAGCAGATTATGTCAAAATAAATATTCAAAACGGCTTAAGAATAATAATCACCAGAATCACCAGAATCACCAGAATCACCAGAAAAGAGTCTTGAATATTTATATTGACAACAAATTCGTGATTTGCTGTACCAAAGAGAGAGTGAGATAAATAAAGCGAATCCTTAAAACCAATCCATAAAATAAACATTTTGTAATTTTCGTGTTAACTTGATGAGAAGGCTTAATTCTGTCATTATCATTTCTATAATTCCTATTTTGTTGAAAGTAACTAATAAAAATATGTTCCGAATAGGAGTATCTTGCTAAAACAGTAAGTACCAGCCGAGATTAATTGGGTAACATTATATGAGTGAAACTCTCAAACTGGAAATTTATGTAAGATTTGGCGGATATCCCTCATATATTGAGAAAATATACTTAGGGTAATCTCCTGAACTAACAAATCACCATTTGTCCCAGTTAACGGCTCCAGAATGCAAAGCCGATTAATATATTTAATTAGATTTTCCCAGTTTGAGCTTCCCTTTGAGTGCAGATGGTCTCGCCTCTAATTTTATAGTTCCTAGTGTCTAATCTAGGGCGCAAACTTTCCATATAATTATCTTAATTAATTGAGTATTCTTACATTTTCCGGGTGGTGGCCTCAGGAGCGATCATCCCAGTCATCCTGTGGGAATCTGGCTTTGTAGATAAATGCTCCGTCGTACTCATTGTTACAAGATAGTTGCAGATAGGTTCTTTGTTCTCTAGCAATTGTCTCCCAGCATCTAGATTAAGCCATATTCCCCACTACCATCAATTGGAATAAGGTTTATTTCAATTTTGGGGCGACTCCTATCTGTGCTTGAGATATTATATGTCACCGAGACTAACCAAACTTGCCTAATTTGTCATGATTCATTCTGCACAGCTTACCGGGATGTACAACTGAGATTTATACGGTTAATTTGGATAATTCTGGATTAGGCGGCGATAATTGACTTTCCAGTAATTCCCCAAGCCCCGATCTTTCATAAATTTTAGGTATTCAAATTTGCAAAGCGGCTATAATCCCTTTTCGCTACGTGTTAGAAATGTGACGATATTCTATTTCATATTTTAACTACATATTTATACCTAAGCACTAATCAAATAATATATAGGTCTACTACAAGGGTTACTACTAAATATGGAGTTAAAAAATTCTTGGAGGTCAACCAGCGATGCGGAGACCGAGAAAATTACCAAAGGAGAATATTGTAAAACTGGACCAAGTATGCTATTATTTCGTAGTTTAATTAATTCATATTCTTAAAATTATCTGATTCTAAAAAATCAGTTACATAAATATATAAGTATGTCGTTGAAGCACAGAAATACAAATTGCCCTGGTTGTTTGATATTTACCAGGGCAATTTGAAAATAGTGGGCTTATTTGAATATGTGACAACCTATCTATTTGCATTTTCTGACTTTTCTCTCTCTCTCTCTCTCTCTATATATATATATATATATATATATATATATATATATATATATATATATATATATATATATATATATATATATATATATATATATATATATATATATATATATTTGGAGGGTTTATCTTGGGATAGTAGCAATAAAACGACTGATTATATTACTTGACGTTTCGGTTCCTTTTTTGGGCCTTTAACGTCAAGTAATATAATCAGTCGTTTTATTGCTACTATACCAAGATAAACCCTCCAAAAATATATAAAGATAGCAAAGAAATTATAAGATAAATATATATATATATATATATATATATATATATATATATATATATATATATATATATATATATATATATATATATATATATATATATATATATATATATATATATATATATATATATATATATATATATATATATATATATATATATATATATATAGAGAGAGAGAGAGAGAGAGAGGTGAGAAAATAGCCCTAATATAATATATAATATAAAACGCTTATGAATCATAAACGTACCTATCTACGAAGTAAACAAACCAGACCGTATGCAACAGACTACGGGGACAAAATACTAATGGGCCTTAGTCAAATAAAGACAGAGCATCACACCACCTAGTCTCAACGGCTATACGCTGATTGGTGAATCCTAATTATATTAAGAGCCAAATTAAAAATAGCCAGAAAAATTAAAGGGCAATAAAAATCTCTACTTGTAAAAAAACATGCAAGTAACTAAGGAAATGATTTTTGTCTTGTAAGGAGACTTCCTTAGTGATATAGTAATATAATAATGCTATAATAATGCTATACTCTCAAGCATTATTTGCCACTCCAATCGGTAGCCACGTATTTTTAAATATTAGAAAATGAAGTATTTAAATGGTAAAACTCATGTTAATTATTAAAGTTTGGACATAGTAGTTAGATACCTAGGCTGTCCTAGAGAGCTCTAAAAGTGATTTTATCGTATCCGCATAAGGATTACTAAGAAGAAAAGAATATATCTACACAAGTCTATGTTGAATTATTTAGTCCCGAGGCAGTAATAGACGTCATTGCAGAACAAGGAACAAGTTTTCTTGAACAAGGACGCCATTGCAGTTTTGCCGTTGCAGCAAACCACCAGTAGGGTATTAGTAATATTGACTCATTTTCAAAGTGTAAATCATTTTAAAATAAATATGTGCTAATTAAATTGCGAACCCATCTATTTTTATTCTATAGTAAATTTAGTCAATAAATACATAGTCAACAATATTTGAAAACAAAATATTCTTGAGCATAAAGTAAAATTGATAAGTTAAACGTTTTACAGAACCATTATCAGGCTATTATTTTGAACTCAACTTGAGGTTAAGTATTTTCATGCTCTAATCAAACTAAATAAGAAGAATATAAACGTTTTAATTTTGAATCAAAATGTATCTATATCAATTTACTAACCATGTATATAATATATATATATATATATATATATATATATATATATATATATATATATATATATATATATATATATATATATATATATATATATATATATATATATATATATATATATATATATATATATATATATATATATATATATATATATATATATATATATATATATATATATATATATACACTCCCCGGCACAAAATTCCGTCATCCTAAAATTTTGCCCAATTTTGATGTTTTATAACTTTTTTATTTTTCATCTGATTTTCATAAATTTTTTACCAGTCTGTAGATCAGTTCATTGTGTGTCTTTTTAATTATTGTAATAAGTCATATTTTTCGTCCAGGCAATATTATACAGGGGTAAATCAAAGTGTTGTTTTTTGTCGTAAACTCAAAACACCCTGTGGAAAAATTGAGGCGAATAATTTTGTTTACAAACTGTTTGCTGCCATCTTAGATGTATTGTAAACATTTTGTTTTTTGATTCATCCCATTATCTCATTTCTTCTGCGAGCAGCAAAATTTTAAATGAAACGCTGATTTCAAGCTTATTTTTATTAACAAAAACATCCACTAGGTATATCACAAAATTAATTAACAAAGACAAATTTTAATAACGTGTATGTCCTCCTCTCGCAGCAATGACAGCTTGCATTCTTCGTGGCATCGAATTAATAAGATTACTTATTCTGTCTTGAGGAATAGCCTGATATTCTTCTGTCAGCGCCAGCCGTAAGTCTTGCAAGGTTAGTGGTTGCACAGGACGGCGACGGAGTGCTCTTTTAAGAACATCCCAAAGATGTTCGATTGGGTTGAGATCCGGGCTACATGCGGGCCAGTCCAATCTTGGAAGTCCAACCTCATCCAGATAGTCGCTCACTACCCGTGCAACGTGAGGTCTAGCATTATCATGCATTAATGTAAATTGGTTCCCAATGAAAGGAGCAAATGGAACAACAATTTCTTGGAGGATTTCCTCAATGTAACGGTGGGCGGTTAGTGCTCCATTTTCAACAAATACAAGGTCAGTACGTGCATCGGTAGAAATACCCGCCCAAACCATGACTGAACCACCGTAATATTGCAGTCGCTCAGATATGGTGCAGTCTGCATATCTTTCATTTCTACGTCTGTATACCCGTTCACGACCATCCGGCGACCTTAAACAAACCCTGGATTCATCTGTGAATAGTACGTTTCCCCACTGTTCTACAGTCCAGTCAGCATGCGCTCTTGCAAATCTCAGTCGGTGTTGTCGATGCCGAGGAAGCAATTTTGGACATACTGCTGGCCTTCGTGAATGCAATCCTGCTTCTAACAATCTTCTACGTATCGTTCTTTCACTTACACTTACTCGACGTACCATTTGCAAGTCATTTTTTAGATACACAGCAGTAGCTCTTCGATCTCTTAAAGAACTCATAATGACAAAGTGATCATCAGCTTGAGTGGTCATTCTCCTTCTGCCAGAGCCTTGCCGCCTAATAAAGTTTCCCGTCTGTAGATACCTATTCCAAACATCACAAACTGTAGACCGCGCAATTCCCAAAGTACGGGAGACATAACTCTTATTGCGGCCATCCTCTATTAAGGCAACAATTCTACCTACGTCTGCTGTAGTTACCATGATGACAACACACTAAATTAACTGTACTGTCAAATATTCTGTCACAATAACCGCGTATTTAGCCAACGTCGATGTTTCTTAATTAAAAATGATAAAATTAACAGCGTTTCATTTGAAATTTTGCTGCTCGCAGAAGAAATGAGATAATGGGATGAATCAAAAAACAAAATATTTACAATACGTCTAAGATGGCAGCAAACAGTTTGTAAACAAAATTATTCGCCTCAATTTTTCCACAGGGTGTTTTGAGTTTACGACAAAAAACAACACTTTGATTTACCCCTGTATAATATTGCCTGGACGAAAAATATGACTTATTACAATAATTAAAAAGACACACAATGAACTGATCTACAGACTGGTAAAAAATTTATGAAAATCAGATGAAAAATAAAAAAGTTATAAAACATCAAAATTGGGCAAAATTTTAGGGTGACGGAATTTTGTGCCGGGGAGTGTATATATATATATATATATATATATATATATATATATATATATATATATATATATATATATATATATATATATATATATATATATATATATATATATATATATATATATATATATATATATATATATATATATATATATATATATATATATTCTTTTCATTAGTCTCTGGTTCATGCAAAGTAGATAACGGTACAATTACTATTTAGTTACTAATGTCGTCTCCGAAATTCGTCGAAATAAAATTTTGTGGTGTAATAAATAAGGGACAAGATCACTTGAAAGTCTCAGCTTTATTGGAATCTTTGGTTTTTATGAATACATTTTACATCATTATTCCATTTTAAGTCTGCATTTATTACTCAAAATGCCTTCATAATTTTCATATTTCTTCACAATCTGATTATGGATCCCCTAATAAGACGCTCTAAATTTAACTGCTCCCAATATAATCCACAAAATGCTCATTAATCCTGCAGTGGTCGAGGTCTTCGTTGCAATGTGATTGACCTCGTCTTTTTTAATATTTTTCGAATTAGAATAAGACTTTTTAGGAACTTTGAATGTTTATTGGTCTTTTTAGCGGTGGTTACATTTATTACTTCTTAGGATCAATCCAATGATTTCTATTTAATTACAATATCTGAATCATTCACCTCAGTTACACAGGATTTATTTATCATACATCACTTGTTGACTCACAGCTAAATGTCACATTAAACTTGTCGACTCACACATCACTCGTGGTTCAAACCTCACTACCTCACTCGGTGACTGAGAGCTTGAGGTAATATATCCCTTGTAAACTCTTACATAAATTAATTGTTAAGTCACACATCACCTATTGACACACACCCTCAGTTGTTTTGCAGTTTATATTTTGGTAATCTTCACTATCAACTAAAAGTTTGTTATCTACAAATAAACATTAATCGTGGTCCGATAATTATCTGCAATGACTTAATTAATGCGTATAATTATTTACAGTATGAACTTATGAATGATATATTGAAAAGCATAGTAATATTCTGAATTTACGAGTATTTGTGAGCTCATTTCGAGTATGCATTTTTAACATCTTCTATCGCGATAACTCGAAAAATATCGATATATCTAAAACACTTTGTAGATCATTTTTTACATAAAATTTATCTCTATCCATTTCCGGAGTTGTTTTGCGTGAAAAACTTTCTACCCACGAGAAGGGATGACATCCACCGTCAGGGTAAATACATACATTGGCGCTAAAACATTACAGATTTGTTTGATGGCGAACTTCATCCGCTGTTTTAATCCGCGACTGTCTTAATCCGCCACTGTCCTAATCCTCGATGAAATTCTGATTTTGTTTAAAATTGCAATGAAATCCCACCTATGGCTCGCCGTAGTGCGGAAACTATTGGTCGCAGATGAAAAAGATAATACTGCAAAATTGTACACAATTTTGTTTTCTACATATTTCGTTTAAACTTTTTAATTTTTTGAGGTGAAAACTTCTTTAGGCGCGCTCTGCACTTATATTTTTGTGGGTGTTGAGACTAGGACGTCACGCGTCACGCTCGGCTATGTAACGCTCCTGCAAGTAAAGTCGAGTAAAGCGCGCTTTTCAAGCATTTCAAAGACTCTCATTGTGGTAGAAACAGTGTATACAACCTCCTTCGCCAGTGCAGCATCGCCCAAAACACCGAAAATTTCGAAAAAAAATCCAATTCAAAAAATTTTGACGTACATGTGGTTCCTGACACGGGACCTACAAAAATGGACACAGGCCCTGAAAAAAGCACAAAAATTCAAGATGTGTGCAAATTTTCAAAGAAGAGACGTATCACTGAGCAAGGTACCTCCTGCACACACCCTTCAACAACCAAGAAACCAAACATAGCTAAAAAATCTGCTATGGAAATAAAAACGCAAAACAAGTTCCAAAGCCTGAACACGGCAGGCAAAACCAACGATAACCAAATACCTGAGACCCCCACCGGCCAAAGGAGAGATGACCAGTCGGCAGAGCGAGACGTTGTGTGCTGTAAAGAAAGGGCCCTGGAAATGCACCGGGCACGCGTGGTAGGCGATGCCTATTTTATATGTCAAGAAAAATAGAGTGTCAGAAAAAAAACCGCGCCGCAGTCAGATTGACAGATTAATTTTTTCCTACCCTAGTACTGTGTACATCTAAATATATCAACCCCATTTGCTAGTGCTAACGGTTACTGCGTCTTACCAATAGCGATAATATTTCGTACTCAGGTATGTGTACTCAGGTATTTTTTAAGAATATAAGTATTTTATATTCTGACCTTGTTATCTTCCGAGAGAATTCTTCAAAGATATTTCAAATTATCGACGGATTTTATGCCTTTAAAAAGTGGGTTCCAAAAATCTAACAGTATATAAGTATATAACAATTACAGTATCTAAGAATATATAACAATTTTCACGATACTATCAATTGTGTAGCCAGAATGATCCTGACATTTTATTCATTGCATTTTTTAGTGAAATTACAATCTCGGAGTCCCAGTAAAACCGTAGTAGTTTGCTGATTTAATATAGTATACAAAGAGCATAGCTGTGGAGCGATTAAATCGTTAATTAGAATAGTAATTACTTATATGTAGTGGAGTTCTAATTGCTAAGGGCAGTTAGTTGGCTAAACTAAATTGTGTGTAAGTGTGGCTTAATATTGGAGGTGCACCATTCGTATTCTTCACTAATTCTGATAAATTAGCGTCTCTTAACTTACACAGAAACTATGATAATGTGCCTTGGTAAACCTCGTTTACGTTTCCGGAGAGAAATTAAAAAATAATTACTACTTCATTATGGCAATAAGATGTTGTTTCCTCCAAACTCTGAGAATAAAGCCATTGCAGACCCATTTAAAAATAAGAAGATGTGGAGACCTCAATATAAAAATGTTATATTCCCATTTTTTGTAGTATGTTTTGTTTCCTTGTGTTCTTATAAATGTCGCTATGTTACACGCTTTTAGTACAATGATGTCGGTCATTTTCCGTATTTTCATAGTACCAGCAACAACAGCATATATTATTATAATTCGGAGGTAATTATAGGGAAAATATAATTATAAGAAAGTGCGCATGGCTAATATCTATATATTAGTATAGAGAATGGGACATGGCATAGACTTTATTCGAAAAATGAACCAAGAGAGCAGGAAAACAAAAAGGGTGGAAACCAAGCAAGAAAAATAAGACTGGAGAGAAAATATGCAACGGATTGCAGAGAGAAATTTGGAAGGAGTTTGCAGATAATAATTTGAGAGGAAAAAAGCAAAGGTCAGGGGAGAAAATAAGAACCGAAGATTGGAGATATAAATTTGGAAGCAGCTTGCATAGAGAAATAAAGGGAAAATATTATTAAATGAGTTATTCAGTTACATGGAAGCCATATGGATGGGGCATGATGAAATTTAACCAAATTTAGACGGACAAACGCAAAATAAAAATAAAATAAATATGAAACAATAGAAAATAAAAGCGTCAAGAGGCAACATTAGACAAAGTTAAGGTATCCTTATCATACCATTCGAATATAAGTTATGACTATAAAATGAGATATCAAAACTTTTGAATAGTTTTTCTAAATTTATTAATTGCTAACCTTAATAAAAGAATAATTTTAAATAGAGCTCGTAGATATAAGATTTTAGTGAAACCAATTCGGACTTAATACCCCAAACTTCTACAAATGTCAGAAATGTCAATAATTTTATATTAGGTTAAGTAGCGGATAGAAATTTTCATACTAGTTTATTTATTAACACTTTCTCTTCTCCACTATATAACAATATTTTAATTTGATCATATATATTACGATGCTATATCTATATATAGCATCGTAATAATCCAGTTTGTTATTAATACATGTATTAAATTATATATATATATATATATATATATATATATATATATATATATATATATATATATATATATATATATATATATATATTGGTAAAATTGTATCATAAAAAGCGATAAACATAATAGAAATAAAAAAACATTTAATTCAACAGAATATTTGTGAACTAACTTAGATTTACATTCAAGAGACCATATACAGAGTAGAACAGTTTACTGCAGAATATTATTTAATATATATTGTTAAACTAAGGTTTAGGTTAAAGGGATCGATATTATATTTATTTATAGAATCGCTGGGTGGTATTTATGGAATGTGGGTAAGTAAAAAAGACTCCTTCGTGCAGTTGGTATGTCAGTTTGGCATGATATTCACATGACAAAGATTGTGATGCCTCAGCGGCCTACTAGGGATCATAAATTTTATAAGTGCCAGTGCCAGTAATTATTGTATAAATTGCAAATAATTTTTTAATAGCAAACAGAATCAAATTTTAATCTTCGATTTTCGAGAGTCATTAGTTCCAGATTGGATATTACGATGGAATGTGTTATTGTCAGAGCTTGATAATTAAATTTATAAAGCTCTGACAAAAACACATTCCATCGTAACATCTCTATACACAATATCTTAGGAATTTATTTTGTACCTGTTCAAGGATAATTAATATGTATTTAATACCAGGGGACCAAATTGTAGAATTATCAACTAACGATCTTGCTTGTGAACAATAAATACAGTTATTTAACATATTAATAGATAGTTCCGAGCAGTTCCTAAGTACAAATCCAAGCATTTGCAAAGCTTTCAAAGTAGTTAATTTAAATTTAAATTTAAAATATACCCCTAAGTCTCGGATACATCACCTTTTAGTATTTATCGATGTTTAGATGTAGATGTGCGTTTAAATTATTATTATTATATTTTTTCAAATAACCAGATTACAAGTGAAATTTTATAATTGATGTATGTTTCCTGAAACTGTACGAAATGTTGGGAAGGTATATTCCGAAAATACGGTAGGTATAATAATATGCTGTTTGGTGATTACCGAAATCGTAAAAACGGCTATTGGTTAATATATTAAGGATATTATAAGTATTTACGTATTTGCAACGGAGAAAGAAAATAAATTAGGAAAATAAAGGGTGTCTCAAAATTAACGCAAGATTTGAATTAACTAGAAAACACAGTTTTTAGTCTTTTGATTGTTATTTTTTTATTGAATTATAAAGTACATAGGATAGGGTTATTTATGGAATAACACATTGGGCAAATGGCCTCCACGGCTTTGCATGCACATACGCACTCGTTTGTCGAAATTTCCCATGACCTTTCTGCATAAATGTGGCTGAATTTCGTTGATGCAGCGTTGAATCTCCTCCTTTAATGCACGGGTGGTTGTGGGCCTGTTGACATAGACCTGTAATTTCAAATAACCCCATAAAAAGAAATCTAATGGTGTTAAATCACCCGATCTAGGGGGTCAATTCTGATCACCGAAACGAGAGAGTACACGGCCTGGAAATGTCTCATGCAGTAATTTAATTGTTTCACGGGCTGTATGGCACGTGGCACCGTCTTGTTGAAACCACATATTGGCCACAATCAATATCACCCAATTTCGGCAGAAAGAACTATGTTATCATGTCGCGATATCGAGCACCAGTAAAGTTAAAAAAAAATAAGGTCCTATTATGCCTTCAGCCCAATATCCACACCAAACAGTGACACGCTGTGGAAACTGTCAGCTATCGAATTGTTTTTTGTTTAGGGTTGCCAACACTTTACTGCACAAATGGCGGCAAATTCAAATCTTGCGTTAATTTTGAGACACCCTTTTAATCTCATATGAATGGCACTCATAGGTGTGACGGAATTAACAAATATGGTCCTGTCCGGGCTTGGAGATATCATTATTCGTTGTGTTTGAGAGATTTAGGAAAATTAATAAGATATCCTCGTGTTAACTTATAATAATGTCGTATTTACTTTAATAATATAATTTTTGAATTACATTGCAATATTTTACACCAGCTGTTAAACAAAATACATACTCTTTATATACAGCAGCTATCAATCTCCAAAATTCAAAAACTTTATCAGCGTATTACGCCGTTTCCCCGATTTAACATAATTGTCCCGAGGAAAATCTTATTATATCTTAGACTACTTCGTCGAAGTTCATTGGGCCAATATTATTTAGAAAATGGGCATGGCTTATTAAATTACTTCCGTCCAATACTGGGATTAAATTAGTTTATTCTACTAACCATTTCCGTTGCCATTTCAGAGCCGGCGTGGGTCGCAACGACTGTGAGTAGCTGGGAAATTTCAACAGCAGGGCTTCATTTATTGCAAATTTTTATTTAGCGGAATTCTGGCCTGGACACCTTCTAGTGCAAATCAAAATCCTTTTGAGCTAGGGAATTATGTTGTATACTCTGCGACAGTTTTCGGGCCATGGCATATCTGAAACTCGAGAACGCCGACGTGACGTATATTTATTGCTTAGTATA
Organism: Tetropium fuscum; assembly: GCA_964058915.1. NCBI lineage: Eukaryota > Metazoa > Arthropoda > Insecta > Coleoptera > Cerambycidae > Tetropium > Tetropium fuscum. Next base: position 681 of record CAXKVY010012734.1, on the reverse strand, counting down.
AATCCCATAATATACAATACTTAAAATATCTTGAATATTTATAAAAACCTTGGAGAATATCAAGGTACCTATGTAAAATTAATAACTTATTAACATATTATGACACTGTTCTTATGGAAAATTATGTTCCGTTATATTACGCTTTTGTTGAAGAGTGTCGAGAACCCTGGAGCAGTGAACCAGAGGAATATGTGAAATTGGCATGTTTACCAGGCCATCGTGAACGAAAAGGCTGACGAGTTAGCCCGACTCGGATATCATAGATCCAGTCAGGGACCTTAACCGATTCTAGGCATTACATGAAGGCACTTATTGATTGGGTTCATGAGACAGTAAGGAACAGTGGAGAAGGAGTGGGGGGCTGTAGAGCCAAGTAGGACCAAAAGGTGGCTTGGCTGTTAATACGTAACTGGCAACAACCATCTCGAGGGAGTCCTAACGGAGCACTGCAGGCTTAGGAGAGATCACTGACGGGTGTGGAGGAAGACCTCATCTTGCCACAATTCGGAGAGGGCGACGTAACGCCTACAGCACTTCCCATGTGCTGTTTTCGGCAGACAAGACATGACGTCTAAAGGGGCGGTGAGTTGCAACGGAAAGAGGTTAGCTCCCTCCAATGGACCAATATTCTGACTTACATCAAAAGCTCGGCATGGTTCGGCGAGGGAATAGGTGACGGCT
>CAXKVY010012733.1:0-20363 GCA_964058915.1 Tetropium fuscum | reverse complement strand
ATTTCTGGACCAGGTACACGATTAGGATGCTAGATTAATTTTAAAAAAATACTAAAAGGCTGCATATTCAATTTTTTGATAATTTTTTTTCTATGCAATTTTTTAACTATTAAATAGTTAAGAAATAGGCAATAGTTATAAGATAAATAAACGTAAAAAAAAATTGAGTAAAATTCTGAAGATTTTTGTTTTTTTTTTTTAATTTTTAGGAAACACTAAAAAATTAACCAAAATTTGGCTAATTTCAACATGCTGGTATTTTTGTAAATACGAACATTTTTATTTCTAACTTTGTCTGCATCAAAGTACTGCCTTGAACTAAACGGAAAAACATTTCTAACTTATATTAAACCAGTTATTTTTTATGCGTTTGTAAATAGTTAAAAGCCCAAAAAATCAAGTTATAACTACATTATATTGTTATTTTTATATACTGTAAATATCAATAGCCATCAAAAATGGCAACAAATGAAATTATTTTATATCCCCTTGAAACCCCATTTTGGTTTTTCTTCCTAGCTTGCTTAGTTTTCGAGCAATTCACTTTTTTCTATGGACTGCGCGGAAAGGATTTCAAATGATTAATTAAAAATACAAATTTTAGAATTTCTTCAATATTGATTTTCTGGAAAACTATGGTATATGCAAAAAAAAGGTAAGACAACTTTTCTTACAAAATTAGTCAAGATTTCTTTTTTATAATAAGCAAATTTTTGATATCCTCAACGGTTAACGAGTTGTTAGCGAAATAAGGTTTTTCTCACCATAGGTGTGTTTTTTTGGGCACCACCCCCAGAACTGATTTTCGTAGTTTTATGATGTACAACCCTTCTACTAACAGTTACTGAAGAAATATCTCAGATAACATTTATTGCGATGGAAATTTTTATAATTACTGGACTAATAGCTATCATACATCGGGAGTAAGCAATTCTTACGGACCCAGGGCCCATAAGGGTCCTAGGTTTTGTTTTTCATATTTTTATTACCATCGCCAAATTAAATAATAAAACCAAAATCTGGTAAACCAAAGTAAAAAGAACTCGCACGACAAGGAAGTTTTTTTTTGGTTCCGGGCAAAGACAACGAACAGAAACAAAGAAAATTTTACATATGTAGGTACTCCAATATGTACAATACCTCTCTCCCCCCTCGGCCTGGCTCTTTCTCTCTCTCCTTCTCTCTCCCCGGTAAAGAAGTATTCACTTCTATCACGTGTACTGTGCTGCACGGCATTTTTTTTATAATTATTTTATGTGAGTAGGGGGCTGCTGCAGTTAAACCTCCCGCTAGTGCGTGAGCTGATGGTCCATTCCCTTACGTGGAATGCCTAATAAATCATAGGAAAAAATTCAGTTCTTGCGCTTTTGATGATCAAAAAATATTGCTGAATCCCAGGCTATAGGGGTTCACTCAAGCTGTCTTGCATTATCCAATACAATTACAGATTCCGTAGAATAAGAGCTAACATTTAATAAAAAATGCTACTCGAACAAATCTGCGTTCCTATCTTCGTGATTCGAATCATAGCGGTGACTCTGACTGCTATGATTCGAATCGAATAGCAGTAAACCGCCATGCCCAAAAACCCTTAACACATATTTTATGAATTTTAAAAACATAGTAAGTAGGATGTTCATGGCCGCTTCTGATTATAGGGTTTTATTACTCTGGACTGTAGTTATTTTACTGAAAATAAGTGCATCTGAAAGGACAATGACAAATGAGTAGAAATATGTAGGTACGCGATTTATCATGAAATAAGTTGCAGCTGTGAAAATAGAGCTAAATGGTGTCATTAGGTATCAATGTACTTTTATCTGCGGTTCCTAGAAAGTTGATATTTAAGAGTATGCATATAACTAGCCTTCTAGGAGTTACTGGTACAATATTAAAAAAAACTACATACGAGTTGTATTAAATTTCGTATTCCCCGAAATATTTTACATTCCCATATTATTTTACAAAATATTATATAGCGATGTTTTAAGAGGAAATAGCTATATGTAACCAGTTGGAAAAAGTACTATCAACTATACTACTATAATATAAGTAAAGTATTTGTATAATGAGCAGATTTTTGCGCAAAAGGATGCGAGTTACATAAAATAGTGTTTCCCAATGTGTTTCATACAAGATTTTTTCTAATTTACACGAATTTTATATTTTATGAGAAGAGTTTTATACGTACAAAATAATCCAGTAGGTTGTAATAGTGTGACAGCTTGTCACTTTCATATCTTGTCAGGTCTAAATAACCTAATATGAAATGACCTTTTCTTGCTCCCTATCCTGAAAGTGCACGTTTTCGCGTCCTCCTATCGTCCCCGAAACAGCGTCTTTTGTGGCCGCTCTGAAACTGAGCGGACTGTGGATTTTTGTGGCCGCCAACGAACACACGAAAAACAGTCCAGCCGCTGACGGGAATCGAACCCGGGCATCCCCAGTGAGAGTTCAAATCAAATCAAATCAAAACTATTTATTTAGACATTGGTGCTACATATAATATCCGGACTGCTCATGACGGTCTGTCAAACATCCACGTGCCCAAAGGCGCCATGGCAGTTGAGGGGCAGCCGATAGTGAGTGCCGGAGTATTTAAGAATATAACTCAATGAGACAAATTTTCCTAACCTACGTTTTACAATTTGTTTATTGTTTTTGTGCCTCAGCTGGCTTACAAGATGTTAAATAAATAAATGGAAAAAAGGGGGGAAAGAGAACAACAAGAACAAGAGAAAGGAACAAATTTACAAAAATGAATTTAAAGGATGTAGGGGAAATGTTGAATTTCTCTCAGATGTCGTATAATGAAAAACATTTAATGATTGATAGGGGAAAAATCCTGGGTGGTAAAAAACCCCTTTTAGCGTGAGTAATTCGAATATTACTTATTTTGGGGTTGTTAAAAAGTTTTTATTAAATGGGATTTTTTAATTTTGTTGTCTAAATATTGGTAGCGTTTGGTACGGTAATTTATGTTTTAATCTAAATGGTGTGTCATGCTCTCTAATTCGCGTAATGTTGTTTGTTAACGGATTATTTTGAAGTTTAAAATCATAAAAATTTTGTGAAATATTTCTGATATAATCCGTTAGTGGATGTATGTCGGGACAAAGTTGGTGTAATTCTCTGATGGAGATATATCTATTTGTGTTTGTAATGAGGCGAAGGAATTTATTTTCCAGTACTTTCAATTTCTTAAAGTTCGTTGCCTACGCGCCGCACCACGCCGATCTTATTAGTGTAGTGTAAATGAGTTTTTTGTTTTGTCTGTCTAGGCCACTATTCATTAGGGGGTATAGCGGCCTAGACAAAGCATATATTTTTTGTATTGTTGCCTTGACGTGTTTTGTAAATGTGAGTCTTTTATCCAAGTGTACCCCTAAGTATTTAACTGTGTAAAGACACGTTTGAATTTGATGTCCCTTTATCGAAATTGTTGTAATAATTCTGTTATTTTTGAAATTTTGTGTAAATACTATTGCTTCAGACTTCCCTTCGTTGACCTTTATTTTCCATAGGTCATAGTACGCAACGGCACGAGCCATATGTGCCTTTAACAGTTGATTTGCAGCTTGTGCGCTGTGGCTGTGGCTGTATATTGCTGTGTCGTCCGCGTATATGGCCAACTTCGTATTTGGGAATTCAGGGAAGTCTGAGATAAATATATTGAAAAGTTTTGGTGCAAGAACCGACCCTTGTGCGACTCCCGCGTGAATGTCCTTTGAATTTTAAAGTTTGTTATTCACTTGTACTTGCAGGGACCTGCCCGTCAAGTATGAGTGTAATAGTGTGATCATATAGTTCGGAAAATTTAGTCTACCTAGTTTGTGTATTAGTCCCAGGATCCAAACTGTGTCGAATGCCTTCTCGATGTCTAAGAGTACCATTGTAGTGCTCTTTCGGAGATTATATTGCCATTTTATGTCGCTCACAACTTGTGTGGTGTTGTGTCCCTTCTTAAAGCCGAATTGATGATGGTTTTGAAATCCCATATCCTACTGTATTCGATTTATTCGCTCGAGTATTATTTTTTCGACAAACTAGGAGATCGAGGGCAGGAGTGATATGGGTCTGTAGCTTCCAGCGCTTTTTGCATTTTTGTTGGCTTTCAAGATAGGGATCACAATCGCTCTTTTCCCCAGTGAGAGTTCAGTGCTCTACCGTATGCGCTATATCCCACATGATAGAAGTATATTTTATCTCTATTTCAACGCAGCGCTTACTGATACAACGTTCATTTTAATAACCAATTCTGCGTGCACTTTGAGGCTGGGAGCAAGAAAAGTCGTATACAGCACACGGCCAGATGGATCGAGTTCCTGGCCGACGCTGAGCTGCCGCGCCGGCCAGCAAGTCTAACCTTCTGGCCTAGTACTGTAATATACTATTACAAAACCAGTTGCGTAAAATGTTACTTTTCGTAACTGGTTGTGAATAGTAAGACGTGTGTGAGAAAAGTGTCATTTTAAATGTCAAAATTAGAAAGATTATGTTGTGTAACTAAAAATTCTTACAATGTTTTATACCACCCAACCGCTTACGAGGAATATTTAGTTTAAGGGAGAAGTTGCTGTCTATATTTCTTTTCGATATTAATGATAAAGCTGGTGGTTGCAGAAAAACAGAAGCAAGAAATATGAGGAAGCAAAGACGGACCACTAGACAAAATCAGAGTAAACAGTAGAGTAGTTAAAATACCTAAAAGTACATATACATTTCCGAACTAATAGATAACATGTTCCTACATTAAATTTCTTCTAAACACAGCAGAAAATGGAGAACTGAAAATGGTTAAATTATATCAAGATAAATCATACGCCAGACTTTTGCCACATAGAGGAAAATTTTCAGCCTTCTGCAACAGCGTTGAACATTCCCCGTTTCAAATGTCTTCCTGAAAATAATTTTAAATCTAAATGTTAAAAAAGGCCACGACCACGGAGCAGATCCACCGATTAGTTCTAATTTGCTCCACCTTCCAAGAGAAAAGGTATTGCAATGTTACATTTCTTGATGTCAGCAAAGCAGTTGACAAGGTATAGCACATCCCATCAAGAAGTCGAGCAATTCGCATATTTAAGAACAATATTTCCACGACCGTACCATGGGAAGGAAATTGAAGCAAGAAATAATATCAGGAAATAAATCTGTAGCAGGATTACAGAGAATGTTGAGAAATGAAAATATTTCTAGACAGACAAAGACAAGGTTATACAAGACAGTGATACGACCAATCGTTACATAATATGCTAGTGAAACACGGACGTTAAATAAAACTGAACAAGAGATATTGGGGATACGGGAGAGAAAAACACCGAGGAAAATCTTTATGGAAATTGAGTACGGATGGGTTAGAAGAACAAACGAAGAAGTAATGAGTCTATATAAGGAGACAAACATAGTAGGAGTGATAGAAGCTTAAAGGTTGCGGTGGTTAGGACACGTTGAAAGAATGTCAGAGGTAAGGATACCAAAAATGCTACCGACGAGAACAATTGGAGGGAAGAAGAGTAGAGGAAGACCGAAAGCCAGAAGTGCGGAGTTGGAAAGTGAAAGTCGAACAGCTGGAAATTACCAGAGGGAAATAAGAAGCAAGAGATAGAAAGAAATGGAGACGCATGGTTAACCAAGCTGTGCTAGGCTCGCAGAGCCAAACTATATAAACCTTTTTAGCACTGCATGTTTAGTGTATATGACAGTGACAATTTAACGGTATTGTGGATTACATTCTGAACATCTGAAGATAATAATAGGTCCTGTAATTATCTAGTCACAAAATGTGGATTACAAACACACTACCGTGGCTGATAGTAATTTCCATAGTCTCAGTGGTTCAATGCTATGTAAGTATTTATCTCATAAGACAGTTAAAGGATGATCAGAATATATTTTCCATAAAAAAATTATTAAATAAATAAATGTTCTGAAATAATTTTTCAATACCTTTTGTTTATAGGTATGTTTTATATTTTTATTCCTTCTAGTTGCATAGTAATATTATAAGATGTTTAAAATAATCGTGAAATGAAACAATATACGTATAATTTTAAATTTTCCGCAACATAATATCAAACCTTTTAGCTTTTCAACATATCGACCTTGAGAGTGTAGGTGAAAAACTAACTAGGCCAAAGTTGAATACCGGTCATTACTTATTAAATATAGGTTATTAACAATATATCATCCGAATTATCATCTAACGGAATGATTCAATGATTCTCGATTGTATGCAAATAGACCAATTTATTTCCAGTTACATACATATTCAATCCTGGTATACGGACTGTTGATGCATCTTTTCTGATTTAAAAGGAAAGTTAAATAGATAGAGCGAGAAAGACATGATATCATCAATAACTACGAGTGGTACCATATTTTGTGAATGGCTGTGTTCTCTGTGATGGTCTCTTATTTAACGGACCACATCCAAAACCATATTCCTAAGAAAATATGTGTATACCTGTTCATTGGTCAATCTGTAATCCAATAATACTTGGCATATAATGGTTAAATAATATTGGACACAAGAATGACCCATGTTGAACACCAGATTGCACAAAACATCGTACGTATTGGATTGGATGCAGGCCTGATTGTTGGTCACTTGGATATAAGCAAGTAATAAAAGAGTGTATCTTTGTTGAGTGTGACCTTTGCTCACCTACACCTCACCAATATGGTATCCATTTATAACTGACAGACAAAACAAAGATTGCAAGTAATACAAAACAAAAGCCTAAGGGTAGCTACAAAAACCGGAGAGGCAACACAAATAAGCAACACCACATTACACGCCACAATACGAACACCGACACTCCATAATTTCATTAAAAACCAACTAATACTACTATACATAAACAAATTATCTTATCACACAATCCCACCATACAGACCGCAATGATATCGAAATTCAAACAACCCCTCAAGTATCCATCCCTCAACTTTGTTTATACCCCTTAGCGCCTCATCAAAACTAACCAGAAAGCATAAAAAATCTGAAAGTTTGAGAAAATAAAATGTGATATCTAAAGGTTGCAAAATTTTATAAAAACCCCGCACAACACTTTTTAGTTTCAGTAAGAATACCACTATTACACCCGAAGAAGCGCCTATGGCTTTGGTAGAAAAAAAAATGTACCGGGACCATATTAAAATAGCAACTAATGGAATATATTGTAACCATATATATATTACAAATTTTGCACCCCTTTCCCACAGCAGGGTTAGTAGGCAAAGCTCAGAAGAGCTGGTCTCCTAGATATCGAGTTCTAGAAATTTCCCCACCCACCAGCGAACATATTCAATGTAAACGAGTCAGGTATATCAATCGTACAAACTAAGGTGTAGATAACGAGGTGACTGAAGGGGTTTGATGACTATCATCTGTTGTCTGAGCGTTGCTTGGATCATATTTACGAGGATAAATAATAACGTACAGCTCATGAAAAACTCCGTGGAAGGATCCGTGGAAGTTATTCCAGTATGAAACAGAACCTGACTCTTCGCTCTGAACCCAAAATCTTTGAAATCAAAAAGCCTCAACCAACAAAAGTTAAAAATGTAAAATGTCAGCGAGAGGGCAATATTCTGATGAGCAATACGATGATCTGAATGAAGATTTTAAATTATATGATTCTGACTAGACTAGAAGTCTATATGATTTGAACGTTACAACAGGATCCCTGTTGATAGTGATGGAGAATGCATATTTTGCAATGACAAATTGTCTGCTTTCCAAAGTGGAGATTTATGGATCCAGTGCTGAATGTGTTATTATTACGTTCTTAGAGCCTTATGACATTTGATTTTTTTACTCAATATTATTTGGCCGGAAGTTATGACTAATTAACAGAATGGTATTCAATATTTGCAACTTAATTAGATATTTAATAAAAAACAACGTTAAAACGATAAGTAACATGAGCTAGATCTACATATATTATAATAGTTTAATTTTATGAAAATCTTTTAATGCCCTACTATTGGGCGATAATTGAGAAGTTATGAATTTATGTAAGCCCTACTTGGGATGATAATTGTTATATATGAATTTATGAAATGTGAAAATGCTCTATACGTTGTTGTTTTAGATTGGTATAAAATGAGATGATGTAACAACAATAGTATGAAGAAGAAATGTCTTCCTTACATAATCTGCTTACAGGATACTTATACTATTTCTTCCCTATTGAATCCTTCTTGTTTTATGGGTGCCAGTTCTGTGAACACTTATTTCTAATTTACTAGAAGGATCTCTTAAAATATGAGCACTCTTTAGTCCTAGAGGGGGTTCAATTGGGTATATGTAAATTTCTTTGTAAGATTAATGTTTTTAAAGTGAAGTTACTTTTCAAATAGTGAATTCTATATTATTATACTATTTTATTAAATTTATTGAATTTTGTTGAATCTCAAATTGTATGATTTAAAATGTTTCCTGAAAAGTTTCAAAAGTACAAGAAGAAGTAATTTAGATATGACTAGTTTATTGTCATATAATATGATAATAAATAAACAAAATCTGAAACCTTATTTCTACCCTACGTAACTTATTTCTACTACATGGGACCAAGTCCTCTGTCACAATGTTTCTTAAAAGTAGCAAAGTTTGAAATTGTTATTACCTTAGAAATTTATGTTAATCCTTTTAATTATCACGCACAAAAACCTATCACCATTCTTGACAACACTGGTCGGTACACGAACTAACAGATGCTGCTGGACTCTGATGGTGGTGTCATCTAGCGGATGTCGCCATACTACCTCTGGAATGCTGCTATGATCGCTGGATCTCTATTATGGGATATATTCACCCTCAAACTTTTAATTTTCGGCTTCTGCACCTATATTCTTTTTTTACTTGAAATTTTTGAGAAAATTGTTTCCTTTTTTTTTATATTGTACACAAAACTCTTCTGGGGATGGTATGCTACCAAGCCTCTACTTCTCACTTGACAATTATGACGAAAACACTTATTTTGCAGTTATTTCTACTTGTAAACATTTCCACTGGTGTTCTTCACAACTTTAAATATTTTTACTTTAGCTTTACTATTAATTTCTAACAAATTTTTATAAAAATTAGGAGCGTCGTACCTCATCGAACGCCTTAACTGGACTCCTTGCGATTGTTATATGTTACTAAGGATATGCCGTATGGAAAAACATCTGCATTTCCTGGTTACCATCCTTCTTTCTTGTTATTATGATATAATCTGGCCAATCAGATTGATGTCTACTATTTAATTTATTTAATTTTACGTAAAACTTACAATTTTATCTTGACTATCTAATTTCGGATTCTAAACACGATAATACAATCAGATTCACTTTCTGTTGCGGAACTTCAATTTATCTATTAGGCGTTATCTCTGCATTACATTTTGGTTCGCGGCTATAAACTCTCGAACCTCATTTCTACACTGATGCTTTCACATTAATCTTTTAATCTAGACATAGTTTATTAATGATCGATATTCTATAATTATTATTGGGACTTGTCTATTGTAATTATGGTTTGATATAGATTTTTGTGCCGATAAATAATTTTGATATAATGATATTACGTTCTGACCAATCAGGCGCCTAGCTGGTTGTAGTTCTGCTATAGTATATACGTTCGTCAATAATGCGTGTGTGCTTGCGCTTATACTATATTACGCTTATACTATATACGTCTGTGCGATAGTTATTGATCATTGATTTAAGTTCTGTATTTTCGTTATCTCTAATATATATCTCCCTCTAGTGACCATCAAAAGTACTCCGACCTGCGATGAATTACATCCATAAACCATAGATTAATAGCCAAAATCGTTTGTCAATTCGTTACCAAGCATAGACCGATTTCCAACTTATTATTTAATACGTCATATACTATACGTTTAATAATTAAGATTTGAGGAACATATTTTAATTTTTGTATAGTACCTACTTTATGTTTACCTGAAACATATTGTCTGTGTTTTTGTTGCTAAGTTTAAGTATATAAAAACTTTGATTAGTATATCGTTTAGTTTTATGTGTGAGAAAAGTGTATTGATGGAGAATGAAAAAAATATGTAATTTTTTTCAAAGCAGCATATTTCATATAGCGCCTTTGTCGATGCAGGGGCCCATCAACACAAATATGTTAGGGTGCCTAATTGTCACGGTCCGCCACTGAGTACCTGCCGTACCATAAAATATGAACGGAGTGATGAATCACCGAAACAGGAAGCTGTCATTTATCCTTTTATTTATATCTATAATTTAGTATATGGGTAGTTAATTACTATTACCTACCTCATCCATTGTTCACTATATAGGTACATGTTATGGAAATAAAATTAAATAGTTTAATAAATCAAACCTAATAATCTAATACGTATCCTAATCAGATATTTACAAATAAAGCATTTAAAATAATAAACAAGGGTTTATTTTTTTACATTTACAGCTTTTATTGAGTGTTTAATTGCCTAGTATTAAAAATAACTCTTAAACACACTAACTTATCGGAGACTGACAGCCGTACGTGTGTACCAAATAAATATTTTAACTTGACGGTTGTCTTGCATAGTTCTTGTCTACCTACTGAAGTTAGATGAATAAAAATATAGGTCCTCTAATATCAGAATACTGTAGATAATAGGTAATAGATATACGATATACCTACATCAGATATGTATTCATAATTTTCATATAGTAGATGAGATAATATGTTTAAGTAGTATTTATTCATACCTACTATTTATAGTGACATGTACCCATTAAATAAATTACAACATGTACGTAATCCAATAAAAACTTTAGTAAATAACATAATTAATTCTAAGGTTTTTTTGTTTTGTGACAGCAAAGCAAATAATATGATAATATACAGTGGGAACAAAGATTAAATATTGTTAAAGTCTACAGCATCTATAAAAAAAGCTTTGTTTCCGGTAAACATATGCCGTAAGATACAATTTTTTAGACACCATTAACACGAAGCGCCGTTTGTTTTTGTAAGTCTTGTTGATATCATATATTACTGTTTATATTCATGTAATAGCGAATAGGATTTATGGCGGTACTTCATGTTATACCGAAAGTGTTTAACATTTTTTTACACAACTTATGTTTTAGTTCAATGTTCTACATTTCCAACAGAAGTTATTATAGATACCACCTATGGTGATACTTGTAGAAAGTATAGGCAATTGTACTCTTTATTTTGGCGGTGGACGATGTATTTATGATATCTACTTTCTTATGATATTGTAAAACCAAATAAATATACCATATAACTGTAAATTGATTCGATGAAGAGTTAGGTACCTATATAATATATAATAGTAAACAAAGTCCTGAAGGTTGGCCACACAATAAAAAGTAAATGAAGTGATGTTTTGCTAACTTCATGTGATTAAAAAGCAAGCAAGTAATTATAGGCCCATGCCAAGGTTAGTAGATGGATAGGTTGCCTCGTAACTCGAGGCCAATCATAGAGGAGCAATAATAGCGCGGCAATGACGTCACATGTTTCCCGAGTTTAATTAAAGGCATTGCAGAGTATGCAAGTTAGCATGATTCTCTTTTTATTATTAATAATAATCATCGTAAGAAACATAAATAATGAAATAAATATCAAAAAATAAGTTTTTTAAGGTATAGTTCAAAAAATGAGTAAGCAGATACATAAATTAAATATAACGTAGACATGCAAATATATAATTAATTTCTTTCACCTTTCTCTATTTAGTTTTAACTGCAAACATTGATTATTAGATAAGAATACAATCATTTTAAAGTTTTGTCATTAGCACTTTCTCGCAACAAAAACTAGCTATCATTAATTTTTTCGGTAGGACTTAATTCTCTTCTAATTGCTTCTTGAGCATAGTATTTTCTTTCTGCATTTCCTCCAAGTTAAAATTTAAAATATCATAATTGGTGGTCCATCCACTTGTAAGATGGAATTGGTGATAAATCAATATTTGCTACATTTTCAACGTGACTGGATATTTCCAAAGATGGTGCCTCGCTATTAATCAAACTGTCAACAACTTTTTTCCTATGTTTCATATATCCTATGTTTGATCTATCAGTTTCTTCTAACTTCTAATGTGACCGGAGCAAAAATAATGAGGGAATAGCTAAAGACCATTTAAATATTGTAAAGTATATATAATATAATATTATTTTGTAATGTTGAAAATAGCTTAAATAGATAAATGTTGACTACATATTCTTTTATTAGCCACATCCCATGTATCCTTTCTATGGCACCTTCTTATCCATTTCTTCTGAATCTTAGGATCCTTTGAAAAATCAAAAATGAGAGTTTTTCGCCATTTTCTTTGAATATTTTTTACATGTAGCTACACTGTAAACAACCCCTCCAGGCATCCACAAAATAGTCGTTCATTATAAAACCTATGTTAATCGAAGATTTGTGTATTTATTACTATTCACCTTGATAAGGATAATTTGAACACAAAAGGAGGATGCTTACTTCACGTTACAAGTTTTACTGTTCGTAATAAAAGACTATATTTTTCACTTAATATTAATAAAAACGTTAGAAAATCACCAAGGGTTTATTGAATCACAAAATGTTCACTGCGAAATAATGATTTTCACTTAAAATTAATTAAAATCACAGATAAACTTTACAGAGCAATTAAAATTACACGTAAACAACTAGTAATAGTGCACGACTGGCAAACAGATGACGTGGCGTTGTCCTCTAACGTCTCACCCCTAACCGTTTACGAGGCCACCTATCCTCTACCACTAACCTTGGACGCATGCGATATTTTGTTTACAAGAGTGTCTACCCAACCGTCGCGTCGCTGCGGTCCATTTATATTTTTAATTTGTGCATCACTATCGAGGTTACTGCGCATGAGCGGTTAAATCTTACAATTCATATATTTAGTACATCATACGTTTTCCAGAGCGAGATAACCTGGCGTTATAGCGTATGCTTGGTGTACTATATGGTTTCGAGTTCGATTCCCACAGCTTCTGTTATTTTTTATTTTCCTTTCCTTTACTTAATTCTTTCAGACGACACAATTATATTTTCCTTGCCGTAAAACACAATTGCTTTTATCACAGTGTCGACGACTGACCAGATAATAAAGATACGTGTACATGGCATAAGGTGTGACAAGAAGGACCAGTATTCCCAAGAATATTTTTAGATTATTAGGTTACAGGAATTTTGTCACAGGGTCCAGATAATAAAGATACGTACATGGCATTTCATAAGAATATTTTTAGATTACCACGGCGGTCAAAATAAAAAATATAAATTGGCCCCAGAGGCGGTTGTGTACACTTTTATGAATCTATTTATTTGCTATTGTATGGCGAACTTCCTATACTCTATCCAACGAGAGAATGAACTTGCTTTGCGCATCGGCGACTAAAGAGGAGGGGCTCTGTAACGAGCTACGCAGGACCGTCATTCGATGAAATACATTCGTAAGTAGGTGAAATAAATTTTATTTTGAAAACATGAAAACATTTTATTTATTTAACATAAATTTATTATAAATGTATGAGCGTTATGAATATGAGTATGAATATAAACCCTAAATATTCCTAAAATAGACATTTTATGATATTTTTATTTTTTTTTTATTTTTTTTAATATTTAGCTACAACAATAGTACGACATTTGCGGATTGTCTTCCTTTAATTTCTTATATAAATTTATTATAATTATTTTTTGACTTTGATGCACGACCTAAAATTAAAAACAAAAATAAATCATTGACCACGGTTACTGGTGGTGAATAGTATGCGTATTAAATAAAACATATTTATTATTATAGGTATAAACAATTACGTCCGATGCAATAACGACTTTCAACCAAACAGAAGTGTTAATGATCTTGTAGTGCGATATCTTGTAGTGCGTTCATAGCATACGATACTTAACAATTTAATCCCTTTCTAATTCTCCACCCTCTTCCAACTGTAACCTGGTCTCAGAATGCAAGTCTAATGTCTAATGATTATTGAAATTTATTTAGATTTGGAATTCCTTTGAAAGCTATGTGTTTGCAGAATGCTGGAAGAAGCTCGATCAAAACAGTTCTCTAATGTAAAATACATCACTTTGTAAAACCCCAGGTGGCGCCTTCATTGTATAGCAGCATGCCATAGAATCTCAAATTTTGTATCATATATATCAACAAATTTTCAATCATGTTTTTTATATACTATGCATAATTTTTTTATACATAATAATATAAGGAATAATATTTATATAGAAAGTAAATTGTATTTTGGCCCAAATGGCGCCTCTTACATTTCAGTGGCAAATAACATAAATTGTCGGCATTCTATAAGTTCCCAGTAATATATTATGATGTATAATGTTCATGTATTAGTGTAATATTACTTATTGTAATAAGTTATCCCCAAGCCTTTACTAATTATCTACCAATTAAAGACGTCTTATCTGATTAAGGAAGTGTCCTTTGATAATTAACATGCGACAGAAGATGTTACTAGCTACCGAAATTTGCTTTATCAAATTAAAAAAATGTATGTGATTTTTATTGATTTAAATTGTTAAGTGTGTATGAGAGATATGTACCTAGAGATATTTAAGAGTAGCATTGACTTGAATGTATTTTTATAAAAATAGTTTTGAATTGAAATTAGCTTTGAAATTCTTTGCTATTCATATTTGTTTTGTGAAAAGTAATCTTGGGTTTGTAGCACTTCATTACATAGAGAAATAAGCAAATAGACGAATAAGAAGGAAGACACACTTACCAGTGCTATATCTGGACATACATACGGAAACGAACCACTATACACACGGAAACGAACCACTTAGAAGTTGTACAAGTTCTTTCACCTTTATTGAGGATCTTCAGATATATATATATATATATATATATATATATATATATATATATATATATATATATATATATATATATATATATATATATATATATATATATATATATATATATATATCTAATCTAATAATCTAATAATCAATGTTTGCAGTTAAAACTAAATAGAGAAAGGTGAAAGAAATTAATTATATATTTGCATGTCTACGTTATATTTAATTTATGTATCTGCCTACTCATTTTTTGAACTATACCTTAAAAAACTTCTTTTTTGATATTTATATCATTATTTATGTTTCTTACGATGATTATTATTAATAATAAAAAGAGAATCATGCTAACTTGCAATACAATGCCTTTAATTAAACTATATGTAAAATGTATGTGATTTTTATTGATTTAAATTGTTAAGTGTGTATGAGAGATATGTACCTAGAGATATTTAAGAGTAGCATTGACTTGAATGTATTTTTATGAAAATAGTTTTGAATTGAAATTAGCTTTGAAATTCTTTGCTATTCATATTTGTTTTGTGAAAAGTAATCTTGGGTTTGTAGCACTTCATTACATAGAGAAATAAGCAAATAGACGAATAAGAAGGAAGACACACTTACCAGTGCTATATCTGGACATACATACGGAAACGAACCACTTAGAAGTTGTACAAGTTCTTTCACCTTTATTGAGGATCTTCAGATATATATATATATATATATATATATATATATATATATATATATATATATATATATATATATATATATATATATATATATATATATATATATATATATATATATATATATATATATATATATATATATATATATATATATATATATATATATATATATATATATATATATGTATATATATATATATATATATATATATATATATATATATATACATATACGATTTATTTCATTTATGCATTTTAAAGTTTAACATCTTTTGGATAACTGTATGCCTAATGCTTTTATATATAATATGTTCAAATAGAACAAATATAAATAGTAGACTAGGTTTGTGTATTCTAAGAATGAGTTCCGTCAAAAACTAATGTAATAAAACGTCACTGCAAGTGTTGGTGTATTGGTAATTTAAATTCAAGTATGAATGATCAATGAAATAAATCGTATACTGCTCTGAAGATCCTCAAGAAAGGTGAAAGAACTTGTACAACTTCTAAGTGGTTCGTTTTCGTATGTATAGTGGTTCATTTCCGTATGCGTGTCCAGACATAGCACTGGTAAGTGTGTTTTCTTTCTTATTCGTCTATTTGCTTATTTCTATGTAATGAAATGCTACAAACCCAAGATTACTTTTCACAAATATATATATATATATATATATATATATATATATATATATATATATATATATATATATATATATATATATATATATATATATATATATATTGCAAAAGTTTAAAAATAATGAATATATTATTTTATATAAATATTTATAATAATGCCCCACGATGTGGAGACAATTGATATATAACAAAATAATGAAAAATATTTTATATATGAATATTATATATGGATATGATTTATATATATAAGATATGCAGTGAAAGCACAGAGTATAAACACCTGACAAGTCTGCTATACTGTCACGATCTTGATACTACTGCTAAATTTCCCTAGGCGCCAGTTCTTTGAACATTTTTTTTTAAATATTAAAATTCACTGCTGAGCATGAGTCCTCTTTAGTCCAGTAGGGGAAGTTCAACTAGGTTGCTTGGAACATTAAAACTATTTGCTGGTAAATGAATTTAAGCAAATCTTATTGAGAATTGAAATTTGAAAACTTTGTTTAATTATAGAAGGTTATTTTCATACATAATGCATAAATACAAATTACAATTCACTATGATTAGTGAAATCTTAGAAAGAAAACTGAATATAGATCCTACGCAAGTTAACAATAATGACATGGGCAGTGGGCCTCTCAAACAATTCATTCTTATAACTAAAATTGTTTTAAAATGTTATTACCTTAATACGTTTAAATAATCCTTGCAGTAATCGAAGCACGACACAAACCAATTTTAACCGCACTTTAACTTGTTTATTATCGATGCACTGTTACCTACACCAGCAACTGCCTCCCTCTCTCGGAATGGTCTCGTACTTTTAACCAGAAAACTGCTTACTCAGCAAGCTCACCTGCCGCCATCTAGTGGTGGTACTGGATATTTGCTACTCTTGACACGTAGCGTGTTTATTTACCTATGTAGGTACTAGTTTTAATTGATGTAAATTTGGAAAAAACTTTTATGATCTACTTACTTTTGTTTATGTTGAAGTATTCCCTGCTTCTTCTGCTACCTTAAAACATTGATTTACACCTCTTATATTCTCCTTGGGAACGCCGTACTTGAAATATCGTATTTTCAAGTCAAATCACACTAAAACTTGGTTAATTCTCTCTCTAATTATTTACCCGTTGATATCTCACTATTATAGGACAAAATTTCTTATTTAACGTAGATTTTAACTATTATATTTTACAAAATTTCTAGACACATAAGCTTAGCTGCCGCTTATTCAAGGACGCTAACACCACTCTCCTGGTTTGTTACTCGTTTCTACGGAAGTTTCTCCATTTTAAACAATCGAAGTTCCCTGACAACGAGTGTTATGTTATATTACTCTCATATAATGTGACCAATCATATTGCAGCTAATTATTTTATTTATTTAGTTTACCTTAAATGTTGTTAAATTTTGATTTAAACAGTTTTAATTCTTCATTCTACATAGGATTTACACATCATATTCACTCTCCACAAATTCGTTTCAATGTTCATAATACAGTGACCTGTAGGGGAGATTCGGATGTGATGGCCCCCTCAGTATGATGGCACCCTTGCGCTATCTCTAGGTTGCCTATGTGATGACGCCGTTTCACTAGTTCGCAGTTGTGCCGCACGATCATCTACTGTACCTGCGTTCATATGCGTCTATTTTGTTTATGTTTAAGATTATTACCACGCTTTTAATAATTACATGTACTTTGAATATTCAACCAGGGTGAGTACAAATTTGTGTTACTTTTAAATTATGCCGTACAAAATTGTTTCTTTATAGTGTCTGTGTAGTACTAGGATCTAACCTAACATGTAAAGATAAAGCAGAGTTCTAAGATTACTTTTTCGTAGAAATTATGATATATTTATACATAATGCACCATTTAGATTTGTTGGCCCCCTTTGTTGTTAGAGTATGTTGGCATAGGGGGCCATTATATCTGAATAAATATATTAACGATGTTCTTTTTCGAACAGAATAATGCCGAATCAAAGACAGCAATGAACACAAACGAATATGCAGCAAGCTATCGCTGCAGTAAATTCAAAAGCTATGGGATGGAAACTGGCGGCTAAAACAACATACAATGTACCCAAAAATACGCTTAAGAGAAGAGTCCAAAATAAAAATAAAATATGCAAGGACACGGAAAAAGGATTTTTAGGAGGACAGTCGCCGGTTTTTTCTCAAAAAGTAGAAGAGAACCTTGTCAACCATATTAAAGATATGTGTGACCGTTATTTCGGGCTTACTTTCACTGACATAAGGCGTTTAGCTTTTCAACTGGCGCAGTCTTTAAAGCTAAAGCATCGATTCAGCAAAAGGAATAATATGGCAGGATGGCAGTGGTTGCAAGATTTTTTAAAACGAAATCCTGGACTCAGCTTTAGAATACCAGAGGCAACATCTCTGGCTCGCGTCTCAGCTTTCAACAAAGTTCAGATAGAAAAATATTTTGATTCCTTGCAAATAATTTTAGAAAAATACAACTTTAGTGCAGATTGTATATATAATATGGATGAATCCGGATTTACTACCGTACAGTCCAGAACAGAACGTGTTGTAGCCCAAAAGGGAAGTAATCAAGTTTGTACATTAACAAGTGCTGAAAGAGGGCAGAGATTTACAGCAGTATGTGCGATGAATGCTGTTGGAAACTACGTACCGCCCGCGATGATATTTCCACGGAAGTACATGAAACAGGAATTGATAGACAAGGCACCAACGGGTACAGTGGGGTATGCACAGAAAAATGGTTGGATGACAACTGAGATATTCCTTAAGTGGCTAAACCATTTTAAAGAATATACTAAACCATCACAAGATAAAAAGATATTACTGCTATTAGATGGACACAGTAGCCACAAAAATATTAAAGTACTTGAGTTTGCCAAAAAGAACCATATTTTACGTTTCTGCTTCCCACCTCACTGTCCCATCGGCTCCAACCTTTAGATGTCAGTTTATTTGGTCCGCTTACAACTTTCAATAATCAGGCTATAAGAACTTGGATGTTGCAAAATGCTGGACGTGGAATTACCCACTTCCAAGTGGGAGAAATATTTAATCAAGCCTATTCAAAAGCAGCAACAGTTGGAAACGCAACCAGTGGATTTAAGAAAACGGGCATTCATCCTTTTGATCCAACTACTACTTCAAAAACTACTACTTCAAAAACTACTGATGTTGAAGACGAAACAATAATTTCAGTGGAAGCTTGTGATGTAACAGCCTCTAAATCAAACCAAGCCACTGCAGGAACTTGTAATATAGAAAAAATTTCACAAGGTAATAACGCATCCAATAAGTAAATGTAACTGCACAGTAAATGTAACTGTAAATGCACAAAATCCAGAAAAAATATTTGCTCAGAATAAGAAAACGGAAGCTGAGCAAGAAAGTACCTTTTCTCCTGGCTGCTCAGCATCTGTATCTGGAAATACTAATATAATTAATTTGATACAAGTATTATCACCAATTCCCGAAGTTACCAAACAGCAAAAGAGAAAAAGAACTCAGAAATCAAAGCATTGGGCCGTAAACTCCACACCAAATATAAGAGGCGAGAGAAGTGGAAAGACAAAAAAGAGTAGTAGAAGAAAGGAAAGCGGCTAAAAGAGCTAAACGAAACTAAACCGAACACGATCCAGATGAAGTTGTCGATCCATTTGTCGATGCTGATGATGATAGTGACGCAGCGTGTATTTACTGTAATAGTCTCTACTCAGAGTCCAGAAAACATAATTTTTGGATTGATTGCCAACAGTGCAAAATGTGGGCGCACAGAGTGCGCCGACATTAGTAGAAAAGTAAAATATTTCATCTGTGATGTATGCAAAGCCTAATTTTTTAGTTAAGTACAATACATTTCTTAGGGCTATATATTCCTACTAAGGTCTAATCGTAAAATTAGTTCTTTATTTTAACTTTGTATTATTTCAATATCGAAAAATGTAGGTTTCTGTCTATTTTAGTAGTTAAAAGTTTGTATTACCAATATTTATTTGATTTGTTTTCTTTATTTCAAAATTTGGTTAATATAATATTAATATCTAAAAATTTGTTTTTGTTTCTTGTTTTTGAAATTTAACAAAAATTGTTTTTGTTAAAGTTCTCTTTCATTATTTACAGATAGAAATCTCTATATTTTGCAAGGGGCCAACAATCCCACATACGGTGGACCAACA
>CAXKVY010012732.1:0-20212 GCA_964058915.1 Tetropium fuscum | reverse complement strand
GGTCTCCTAGATATCGAGTTCTAGAAATTTCCCCACCCACCAGCGAACATATTCAATGTAAACGAGTCAGGTATATCAATCGTACAAACTAAGGTGTAGATAACGAGGTGACTGAAGGGGTTTGATGACTATCATCTGTTGTCTGAGCGTTGCTTGGATCATATTTACGAGGATAAATAATAACGTACAGCTCATGAAAAACTCCGTGGAAGGATCCGTGGAAGTTATTCCAGTATGAAACAGAACCTGACTCTTCGCTCTGAACCCAAAATCTTTGAAATCAAAAAGCCTCAACCAACAAAAGTTAAAAATGTAAAATGTCAGCGAGAGGGCAATATTCTGATGAGCAATACGATGATCTGAATGAAGATTTTAAATTATATGATTCTGACTAGACTAGAAGTCTATATGATTTGAACGTTACAACAGGATCCCTGTTGATAGTGATGGAGAATGCATATTTTGCAATGACAAATTGTCTGCTTTCCAAAGTGGAGATTTATGGATCCAGTGCTGAATGTGTTATTATTACGTTCTTAGAGCCTTATGACATTTGATTTTTTTACTCAATATTATTTGGCCGGAAGTTATGACTAATTAACAGAATGGTATTCAATATTTGCAACTTAATTAGATATTTAATAAAAAACAACGTTAAAACGATAAGTAACATGAGCTAGATCTACATATATTATAATAGTTTAATTTTATGAAAATCTTTTAATGCCCTACTATTGGGCGATAATTGAGAAGTTATGAATTTATGTAAGCCCTACTTGGGATGATAATTGTTATATATGAATTTATGAAATGTGAAAATGCTCTATACGTTGTTGTTTTAGATTGGTATAAAATGAGATGATGTAACAACAATAGTATGAAGAAGAAATGTCTTCCTTACATAATCTGCTTACAGGATACTTATACTATTTCTTCCCTATTGAATCCTTCTTGTTTTATGGGTGCCAGTTCTGTGAACACTTATTTCTAATTTACTAGAAGGATCTCTTAAAATATGAGCACTCTTTAGTCCTAGAGGGGGTTCAATTGGGTATATGTAAATTTCTTTGTAAGATTAATGTTTTTAAAGTGAAGTTACTTTTCAAATAGTGAATTCTATATTATTATACTATTTTATTAAATTTATTGAATTTTGTTGAATCTCAAATTGTATGATTTAAAATGTTTCCTGAAAAGTTTCAAAAGTACAAGAAGAAGTAATTTAGATATGACTAGTTTATTGTCATATAATATGATAATAAATAAACAAAATCTGAAACCTTATTTCTACCCTACGTAACTTATTTCTACTACATGGGACCAAGTCCTCTGTCACAATGTTTCTTAAAAGTAGCAAAGTTTGAAATTGTTATTACCTTAGAAATTTATGTTAATCCTTTTAATTATCACGCACAAAAACCTATCACCATTCTTGACAACACTGGTCGGTACACGAACTAACAGATGCTGCTGGACTCTGATGGTGGTGTCATCTAGCGGATGTCGCCATACTACCTCTGGAATGCTGCTATGATCGCTGGATCTCTATTATGGGATATATTCACCCTCAAACTTTTAATTTTCGGCTTCTGCACCTATATTCTTTTTTTACTTGAAATTTTTGAGAAAATTGTTTCCTTTTTTTTTATATTGTACACAAAACTCTTCTGGGGATGGTATGCTACCAAGCCTCTACTTCTCACTTGACAATTATGACGAAAACACTTATTTTGCAGTTATTTCTACTTGTAAACATTTCCACTGGTGTTCTTCACAACTTTAAATATTTTTACTTTAGCTTTACTATTAATTTCTAACAAATTTTTATAAAAATTAGGAGCGTCGTACCTCATCGAACGCCTTAACTGGACTCCTTGCGATTGTTATATGTTACTAAGGATATGCCGTATGGAAAAACATCTGCATTTCCTGGTTACCATCCTTCTTTCTTGTTATTATGATATAATCTGGCCAATCAGATTGATGTCTACTATTTAATTTATTTAATTTTACGTAAAACTTACAATTTTATCTTGACTATCTAATTTCGGATTCTAAACACGATAATACAATCAGATTCACTTTCTGTTGCGGAACTTCAATTTATCTATTAGGCGTTATCTCTGCATTACATTTTGGTTCGCGGCTATAAACTCTCGAACCTCATTTCTACACTGATGCTTTCACATTAATCTTTTAATCTAGACATAGTTTATTAATGATCGATATTCTATAATTATTATTGGGACTTGTCTATTGTAATTATGGTTTGATATAGATTTTTGTGCCGATAAATAATTTTGATATAATGATATTACGTTCTGACCAATCAGGCGCCTAGCTGGTTGTAGTTCTGCTATAGTATATACGTTCGTCAATAATGCGTGTGTGCTTGCGCTTATACTATATTACGCTTATACTATATACGTCTGTGCGATAGTTATTGATCATTGATTTAAGTTCTGTATTTTCGTTATCTCTAATATATATCTCCCTCTAGTGACCATCAAAAGTACTCCGACCTGCGATGAATTACATCCATAAACCATAGATTAATAGCCAAAATCGTTTGTCAATTCGTTACCAAGCATAGACCGATTTCCAACTTATTATTTAATACGTCATATACTATACGTTTAATAATTAAGATTTGAGGAACATATTTTAATTTTTGTATAGTACCTACTTTATGTTTACCTGAAACATATTGTCTGTGTTTTTGTTGCTAAGTTTAAGTATATAAAAACTTTGATTAGTATATCGTTTAGTTTTATGTGTGAGAAAAGTGTATTGATGGAGAATGAAAAAAATATGTAATTTTTTTCAAAGCAGCATATTTCATATAGCGCCTTTGTCGATGCAGGGGCCCATCAACACAAATATGTTAGGGTGCCTAATTGTCACGGTCCGCCACTGAGTACCTGCCGTACCATAAAATATGAACGGAGTGATGAATCACCGAAACAGGAAGCTGTCATTTATCCTTTTATTTATATCTATAATTTAGTATATGGGTAGTTAATTACTATTACCTACCTCATCCATTGTTCACTATATAGGTACATGTTATGGAAATAAAATTAAATAGTTTAATAAATCAAACCTAATAATCTAATACGTATCCTAATCAGATATTTACAAATAAAGCATTTAAAATAATAAACAAGGGTTTATTTTTTTACATTTACAGCTTTTATTGAGTGTTTAATTGCCTAGTATTAAAAATAACTCTTAAACACACTAACTTATCGGAGACTGACAGCCGTACGTGTGTACCAAATAAATATTTTAACTTGACGGTTGTCTTGCATAGTTCTTGTCTACCTACTGAAGTTAGATGAATAAAAATATAGGTCCTCTAATATCAGAATACTGTAGATAATAGGTAATAGATATACGATATACCTACATCAGATATGTATTCATAATTTTCATATAGTAGATGAGATAATATGTTTAAGTAGTATTTATTCATACCTACTATTTATAGTGACATGTACCCATTAAATAAATTACAACATGTACGTAATCCAATAAAAACTTTAGTAAATAACATAATTAATTCTAAGGTTTTTTTGTTTTGTGACAGCAAAGCAAATAATATGATAATATACAGTGGGAACAAAGATTAAATATTGTTAAAGTCTACAGCATCTATAAAAAAAGCTTTGTTTCCGGTAAACATATGCCGTAAGATACAATTTTTTAGACACCATTAACACGAAGCGCCGTTTGTTTTTGTAAGTCTTGTTGATATCATATATTACTGTTTATATTCATGTAATAGCGAATAGGATTTATGGCGGTACTTCATGTTATACCGAAAGTGTTTAACATTTTTTTACACAACTTATGTTTTAGTTCAATGTTCTACATTTCCAACAGAAGTTATTATAGATACCACCTATGGTGATACTTGTAGAAAGTATAGGCAATTGTACTCTTTATTTTGGCGGTGGACGATGTATTTATGATATCTACTTTCTTATGATATTGTAAAACCAAATAAATATACCATATAACTGTAAATTGATTCGATGAAGAGTTAGGTACCTATATAATATATAATAGTAAACAAAGTCCTGAAGGTTGGCCACACAATAAAAAGTAAATGAAGTGATGTTTTGCTAACTTCATGTGATTAAAAAGCAAGCAAGTAATTATAGGCCCATGCCAAGGTTAGTAGATGGATAGGTTGCCTCGTAACTCGAGGCCAATCATAGAGGAGCAATAATAGCGCGGCAATGACGTCACATGTTTCCCGAGTTTAATTAAAGGCATTGCAGAGTATGCAAGTTAGCATGATTCTCTTTTTATTATTAATAATAATCATCGTAAGAAACATAAATAATGAAATAAATATCAAAAAATAAGTTTTTTAAGGTATAGTTCAAAAAATGAGTAAGCAGATACATAAATTAAATATAACGTAGACATGCAAATATATAATTAATTTCTTTCACCTTTCTCTATTTAGTTTTAACTGCAAACATTGATTATTAGATAAGAATACAATCATTTTAAAGTTTTGTCATTAGCACTTTCTCGCAACAAAAACTAGCTATCATTAATTTTTTCGGTAGGACTTAATTCTCTTCTAATTGCTTCTTGAGCATAGTATTTTCTTTCTGCATTTCCTCCAAGTTAAAATTTAAAATATCATAATTGGTGGTCCATCCACTTGTAAGATGGAATTGGTGATAAATCAATATTTGCTACATTTTCAACGTGACTGGATATTTCCAAAGATGGTGCCTCGCTATTAATCAAACTGTCAACAACTTTTTTCCTATGTTTCATATATCCTATGTTTGATCTATCAGTTTCTTCTAACTTCTAATGTGACCGGAGCAAAAATAATGAGGGAATAGCTAAAGACCATTTAAATATTGTAAAGTATATATAATATAATATTATTTTGTAATGTTGAAAATAGCTTAAATAGATAAATGTTGACTACATATTCTTTTATTAGCCACATCCCATGTATCCTTTCTATGGCACCTTCTTATCCATTTCTTCTGAATCTTAGGATCCTTTGAAAAATCAAAAATGAGAGTTTTTCGCCATTTTCTTTGAATATTTTTTACATGTAGCTACACTGTAAACAACCCCTCCAGGCATCCACAAAATAGTCGTTCATTATAAAACCTATGTTAATCGAAGATTTGTGTATTTATTACTATTCACCTTGATAAGGATAATTTGAACACAAAAGGAGGATGCTTACTTCACGTTACAAGTTTTACTGTTCGTAATAAAAGACTATATTTTTCACTTAATATTAATAAAAACGTTAGAAAATCACCAAGGGTTTATTGAATCACAAAATGTTCACTGCGAAATAATGATTTTCACTTAAAATTAATTAAAATCACAGATAAACTTTACAGAGCAATTAAAATTACACGTAAACAACTAGTAATAGTGCACGACTGGCAAACAGATGACGTGGCGTTGTCCTCTAACGTCTCACCCCTAACCGTTTACGAGGCCACCTATCCTCTACCACTAACCTTGGACGCATGCGATATTTTGTTTACAAGAGTGTCTACCCAACCGTCGCGTCGCTGCGGTCCATTTATATTTTTAATTTGTGCATCACTATCGAGGTTACTGCGCATGAGCGGTTAAATCTTACAATTCATATATTTAGTACATCATACGTTTTCCAGAGCGAGATAACCTGGCGTTATAGCGTATGCTTGGTGTACTATATGGTTTCGAGTTCGATTCCCACAGCTTCTGTTATTTTTTATTTTCCTTTCCTTTACTTAATTCTTTCAGACGACACAATTATATTTTCCTTGCCGTAAAACACAATTGCTTTTATCACAGTGTCGACGACTGACCAGATAATAAAGATACGTGTACATGGCATAAGGTGTGACAAGAAGGACCAGTATTCCCAAGAATATTTTTAGATTATTAGGTTACAGGAATTTTGTCACAGGGTCCAGATAATAAAGATACGTACATGGCATTTCATAAGAATATTTTTAGATTACCACGGCGGTCAAAATAAAAAATATAAATTGGCCCCAGAGGCGGTTGTGTACACTTTTATGAATCTATTTATTTGCTATTGTATGGCGAACTTCCTATACTCTATCCAACGAGAGAATGAACTTGCTTTGCGCATCGGCGACTAAAGAGGAGGGGCTCTGTAACGAGCTACGCAGGACCGTCATTCGATGAAATACATTCGTAAGTAGGTGAAATAAATTTTATTTTGAAAACATGAAAACATTTTATTTATTTAACATAAATTTATTATAAATGTATGAGCGTTATGAATATGAGTATGAATATAAACCCTAAATATTCCTAAAATAGACATTTTATGATATTTTTATTTTTTTTTTATTTTTTTTAATATTTAGCTACAACAATAGTACGACATTTGCGGATTGTCTTCCTTTAATTTCTTATATAAATTTATTATAATTATTTTTTGACTTTGATGCACGACCTAAAATTAAAAACAAAAATAAATCATTGACCACGGTTACTGGTGGTGAATAGTATGCGTATTAAATAAAACATATTTATTATTATAGGTATAAACAATTACGTCCGATGCAATAACGACTTTCAACCAAACAGAAGTGTTAATGATCTTGTAGTGCGATATCTTGTAGTGCGTTCATAGCATACGATACTTAACAATTTAATCCCTTTCTAATTCTCCACCCTCTTCCAACTGTAACCTGGTCTCAGAATGCAAGTCTAATGTCTAATGATTATTGAAATTTATTTAGATTTGGAATTCCTTTGAAAGCTATGTGTTTGCAGAATGCTGGAAGAAGCTCGATCAAAACAGTTCTCTAATGTAAAATACATCACTTTGTAAAACCCCAGGTGGCGCCTTCATTGTATAGCAGCATGCCATAGAATCTCAAATTTTGTATCATATATATCAACAAATTTTCAATCATGTTTTTTATATACTATGCATAATTTTTTTATACATAATAATATAAGGAATAATATTTATATAGAAAGTAAATTGTATTTTGGCCCAAATGGCGCCTCTTACATTTCAGTGGCAAATAACATAAATTGTCGGCATTCTATAAGTTCCCAGTAATATATTATGATGTATAATGTTCATGTATTAGTGTAATATTACTTATTGTAATAAGTTATCCCCAAGCCTTTACTAATTATCTACCAATTAAAGACGTCTTATCTGATTAAGGAAGTGTCCTTTGATAATTAACATGCGACAGAAGATGTTACTAGCTACCGAAATTTGCTTTATCAAATTAAAAAAATGTATGTGATTTTTATTGATTTAAATTGTTAAGTGTGTATGAGAGATATGTACCTAGAGATATTTAAGAGTAGCATTGACTTGAATGTATTTTTATAAAAATAGTTTTGAATTGAAATTAGCTTTGAAATTCTTTGCTATTCATATTTGTTTTGTGAAAAGTAATCTTGGGTTTGTAGCACTTCATTACATAGAGAAATAAGCAAATAGACGAATAAGAAGGAAGACACACTTACCAGTGCTATATCTGGACATACATACGGAAACGAACCACTATACACACGGAAACGAACCACTTAGAAGTTGTACAAGTTCTTTCACCTTTATTGAGGATCTTCAGATATATATATATATATATATATATATATATATATATATATATATATATATATATATATATATATATATATATATATATATATATATATATATATATATATATATATCTAATCTAATAATCTAATAATCAATGTTTGCAGTTAAAACTAAATAGAGAAAGGTGAAAGAAATTAATTATATATTTGCATGTCTACGTTATATTTAATTTATGTATCTGCCTACTCATTTTTTGAACTATACCTTAAAAAACTTCTTTTTTGATATTTATATCATTATTTATGTTTCTTACGATGATTATTATTAATAATAAAAAGAGAATCATGCTAACTTGCAATACAATGCCTTTAATTAAACTATATGTAAAATGTATGTGATTTTTATTGATTTAAATTGTTAAGTGTGTATGAGAGATATGTACCTAGAGATATTTAAGAGTAGCATTGACTTGAATGTATTTTTATGAAAATAGTTTTGAATTGAAATTAGCTTTGAAATTCTTTGCTATTCATATTTGTTTTGTGAAAAGTAATCTTGGGTTTGTAGCACTTCATTACATAGAGAAATAAGCAAATAGACGAATAAGAAGGAAGACACACTTACCAGTGCTATATCTGGACATACATACGGAAACGAACCACTTAGAAGTTGTACAAGTTCTTTCACCTTTATTGAGGATCTTCAGATATATATATATATATATATATATATATATATATATATATATATATATATATATATATATATATATATATATATATATATATATATATATATATATATATATATATATATATATATATATATATATATATATATATATATATATATATATATATATATATATATATATATGTATATATATATATATATATATATATATATATATATATATATACATATACGATTTATTTCATTTATGCATTTTAAAGTTTAACATCTTTTGGATAACTGTATGCCTAATGCTTTTATATATAATATGTTCAAATAGAACAAATATAAATAGTAGACTAGGTTTGTGTATTCTAAGAATGAGTTCCGTCAAAAACTAATGTAATAAAACGTCACTGCAAGTGTTGGTGTATTGGTAATTTAAATTCAAGTATGAATGATCAATGAAATAAATCGTATACTGCTCTGAAGATCCTCAAGAAAGGTGAAAGAACTTGTACAACTTCTAAGTGGTTCGTTTTCGTATGTATAGTGGTTCATTTCCGTATGCGTGTCCAGACATAGCACTGGTAAGTGTGTTTTCTTTCTTATTCGTCTATTTGCTTATTTCTATGTAATGAAATGCTACAAACCCAAGATTACTTTTCACAAATATATATATATATATATATATATATATATATATATATATATATATATATATATATATATATATATATATATATATATATATATATATATTGCAAAAGTTTAAAAATAATGAATATATTATTTTATATAAATATTTATAATAATGCCCCACGATGTGGAGACAATTGATATATAACAAAATAATGAAAAATATTTTATATATGAATATTATATATGGATATGATTTATATATATAAGATATGCAGTGAAAGCACAGAGTATAAACACCTGACAAGTCTGCTATACTGTCACGATCTTGATACTACTGCTAAATTTCCCTAGGCGCCAGTTCTTTGAACATTTTTTTTTAAATATTAAAATTCACTGCTGAGCATGAGTCCTCTTTAGTCCAGTAGGGGAAGTTCAACTAGGTTGCTTGGAACATTAAAACTATTTGCTGGTAAATGAATTTAAGCAAATCTTATTGAGAATTGAAATTTGAAAACTTTGTTTAATTATAGAAGGTTATTTTCATACATAATGCATAAATACAAATTACAATTCACTATGATTAGTGAAATCTTAGAAAGAAAACTGAATATAGATCCTACGCAAGTTAACAATAATGACATGGGCAGTGGGCCTCTCAAACAATTCATTCTTATAACTAAAATTGTTTTAAAATGTTATTACCTTAATACGTTTAAATAATCCTTGCAGTAATCGAAGCACGACACAAACCAATTTTAACCGCACTTTAACTTGTTTATTATCGATGCACTGTTACCTACACCAGCAACTGCCTCCCTCTCTCGGAATGGTCTCGTACTTTTAACCAGAAAACTGCTTACTCAGCAAGCTCACCTGCCGCCATCTAGTGGTGGTACTGGATATTTGCTACTCTTGACACGTAGCGTGTTTATTTACCTATGTAGGTACTAGTTTTAATTGATGTAAATTTGGAAAAAACTTTTATGATCTACTTACTTTTGTTTATGTTGAAGTATTCCCTGCTTCTTCTGCTACCTTAAAACATTGATTTACACCTCTTATATTCTCCTTGGGAACGCCGTACTTGAAATATCGTATTTTCAAGTCAAATCACACTAAAACTTGGTTAATTCTCTCTCTAATTATTTACCCGTTGATATCTCACTATTATAGGACAAAATTTCTTATTTAACGTAGATTTTAACTATTATATTTTACAAAATTTCTAGACACATAAGCTTAGCTGCCGCTTATTCAAGGACGCTAACACCACTCTCCTGGTTTGTTACTCGTTTCTACGGAAGTTTCTCCATTTTAAACAATCGAAGTTCCCTGACAACGAGTGTTATGTTATATTACTCTCATATAATGTGACCAATCATATTGCAGCTAATTATTTTATTTATTTAGTTTACCTTAAATGTTGTTAAATTTTGATTTAAACAGTTTTAATTCTTCATTCTACATAGGATTTACACATCATATTCACTCTCCACAAATTCGTTTCAATGTTCATAATACAGTGACCTGTAGGGGAGATTCGGATGTGATGGCCCCCTCAGTATGATGGCACCCTTGCGCTATCTCTAGGTTGCCTATGTGATGACGCCGTTTCACTAGTTCGCAGTTGTGCCGCACGATCATCTACTGTACCTGCGTTCATATGCGTCTATTTTGTTTATGTTTAAGATTATTACCACGCTTTTAATAATTACATGTACTTTGAATATTCAACCAGGGTGAGTACAAATTTGTGTTACTTTTAAATTATGCCGTACAAAATTGTTTCTTTATAGTGTCTGTGTAGTACTAGGATCTAACCTAACATGTAAAGATAAAGCAGAGTTCTAAGATTACTTTTTCGTAGAAATTATGATATATTTATACATAATGCACCATTTAGATTTGTTGGCCCCCTTTGTTGTTAGAGTATGTTGGCATAGGGGGCCATTATATCTGAATAAATATATTAACGATGTTCTTTTTCGAACAGAATAATGCCGAATCAAAGACAGCAATGAACACAAACGAATATGCAGCAAGCTATCGCTGCAGTAAATTCAAAAGCTATGGGATGGAAACTGGCGGCTAAAACAACATACAATGTACCCAAAAATACGCTTAAGAGAAGAGTCCAAAATAAAAATAAAATATGCAAGGACACGGAAAAAGGATTTTTAGGAGGACAGTCGCCGGTTTTTTCTCAAAAAGTAGAAGAGAACCTTGTCAACCATATTAAAGATATGTGTGACCGTTATTTCGGGCTTACTTTCACTGACATAAGGCGTTTAGCTTTTCAACTGGCGCAGTCTTTAAAGCTAAAGCATCGATTCAGCAAAAGGAATAATATGGCAGGATGGCAGTGGTTGCAAGATTTTTTAAAACGAAATCCTGGACTCAGCTTTAGAATACCAGAGGCAACATCTCTGGCTCGCGTCTCAGCTTTCAACAAAGTTCAGATAGAAAAATATTTTGATTCCTTGCAAATAATTTTAGAAAAATACAACTTTAGTGCAGATTGTATATATAATATGGATGAATCCGGATTTACTACCGTACAGTCCAGAACAGAACGTGTTGTAGCCCAAAAGGGAAGTAATCAAGTTTGTACATTAACAAGTGCTGAAAGAGGGCAGAGATTTACAGCAGTATGTGCGATGAATGCTGTTGGAAACTACGTACCGCCCGCGATGATATTTCCACGGAAGTACATGAAACAGGAATTGATAGACAAGGCACCAACGGGTACAGTGGGGTATGCACAGAAAAATGGTTGGATGACAACTGAGATATTCCTTAAGTGGCTAAACCATTTTAAAGAATATACTAAACCATCACAAGATAAAAAGATATTACTGCTATTAGATGGACACAGTAGCCACAAAAATATTAAAGTACTTGAGTTTGCCAAAAAGAACCATATTTTACGTTTCTGCTTCCCACCTCACTGTCCCATCGGCTCCAACCTTTAGATGTCAGTTTATTTGGTCCGCTTACAACTTTCAATAATCAGGCTATAAGAACTTGGATGTTGCAAAATGCTGGACGTGGAATTACCCACTTCCAAGTGGGAGAAATATTTAATCAAGCCTATTCAAAAGCAGCAACAGTTGGAAACGCAACCAGTGGATTTAAGAAAACGGGCATTCATCCTTTTGATCCAACTACTACTTCAAAAACTACTACTTCAAAAACTACTGATGTTGAAGACGAAACAATAATTTCAGTGGAAGCTTGTGATGTAACAGCCTCTAAATCAAACCAAGCCACTGCAGGAACTTGTAATATAGAAAAAATTTCACAAGGTAATAACGCATCCAATAAGTAAATGTAACTGCACAGTAAATGTAACTGTAAATGCACAAAATCCAGAAAAAATATTTGCTCAGAATAAGAAAACGGAAGCTGAGCAAGAAAGTACCTTTTCTCCTGGCTGCTCAGCATCTGTATCTGGAAATACTAATATAATTAATTTGATACAAGTATTATCACCAATTCCCGAAGTTACCAAACAGCAAAAGAGAAAAAGAACTCAGAAATCAAAGCATTGGGCCGTAAACTCCACACCAAATATAAGAGGCGAGAGAAGTGGAAAGACAAAAAAGAGTAGTAGAAGAAAGGAAAGCGGCTAAAAGAGCTAAACGAAACTAAACCGAACACGATCCAGATGAAGTTGTCGATCCATTTGTCGATGCTGATGATGATAGTGACGCAGCGTGTATTTACTGTAATAGTCTCTACTCAGAGTCCAGAAAACATAATTTTTGGATTGATTGCCAACAGTGCAAAATGTGGGCGCACAGAGTGCGCCGACATTAGTAGAAAAGTAAAATATTTCATCTGTGATGTATGCAAAGCCTAATTTTTTAGTTAAGTACAATACATTTCTTAGGGCTATATATTCCTACTAAGGTCTAATCGTAAAATTAGTTCTTTATTTTAACTTTGTATTATTTCAATATCGAAAAATGTAGGTTTCTGTCTATTTTAGTAGTTAAAAGTTTGTATTACCAATATTTATTTGATTTGTTTTCTTTATTTCAAAATTTGGTTAATATAATATTAATATCTAAAAATTTGTTTTTGTTTCTTGTTTTTGAAATTTAACAAAAATTGTTTTTGTTAAAGTTCTCTTTCATTATTTACAGATAGAAATCTCTATATTTTGCAAGGGGCCAACAATCCCACATACGGTGGACCAACATATCTGCATATTCGGATATGATGGCACCTTGGGGCATTTATTTTCATTTAACTATAATTCTATTAATCAATAAAAAAATGGTGAAAAACTGTGCTTACGTTGTATAGAAGTTATATCTCTATCTGCTTGCAAATTACGGGGATTATTTGTTAAATATGTTCTGAACAATCTAGAAAATTCAAAAGGGTGGCCATCATATCCGAATCTCCCCTACCCATCTGTACCTCAAAACGTTTTGCTTCAGAATTATAATCCCGAACCCCTATACTGATGTAACGCATTTACAATTTGACGTCCAATTATACTGAGTTTTCTAATTATAATTATTTTCTAATTATATCTAATTATAATTTCTAATTATTTCTAATTATACTGCGTCCAATTATACTGAATTATGTTAGTGTGATATACCATAATGTTTGTTAGGACTTGTCTATTACGATTAAGTTGGATTTAGAATTTTGCGCTGATAGATGACTTTAATATTTTTAATTTACATACTGGCCAATCAGATGATTTCTCGTACCTGGTCTGTGCGATGTGTAGAGATGCTTGCGCTCGCAACTGATACTAGAGTTGGGACTTTATAGATTATATATATATATATATATATATATCTATATATATATATATATATATATATATATATATATATATATATATATATATATATATATATATATATATATATATTACACACACACACACACACACACACACACACACACATATATATGTATATATATATATATATATATATATATATATATATATATATATA
This sequence comes from Tetropium fuscum, assembly GCA_964058915.1. Taxonomy (NCBI): domain Eukaryota; kingdom Metazoa; phylum Arthropoda; class Insecta; order Coleoptera; family Cerambycidae; genus Tetropium; species Tetropium fuscum. Next base: position 6,322 of record CAXKVY010012732.1, on the reverse strand, counting down.
TATATATATATATATATATATATATATATATATATATATATATATATATATATATATATATATATATATATATATATATATATATATATATATATATATATATATAATTTACAGATTATTGATCAACATCAATTTCTTAGGGCTTTTTCTTATTTTCTTGTTATATATCTTCTTAATGTTTCTCGTCCCAAGAATTTATGATGAGCCCTCGCCTAATCAAAGTAATTGTAGGTTTCTAAATAAATAAATGTCTAAAATTAAATCTTATATTAATGACCATGTAGAGAATAGTTTGAATTTTTCACGGTTCATAAATAAGTGGAGTTAGAATGTCTGCTCATCAGTCCCTGACCCTCTAAATTATTCTGGGACTAAATTCCTATACAGCCGATTTTGCTTCATCACGATGTAGGCATTAATTGTTCTGTCAAATTGCGTTAGCCTGTTATCTAAGAATCGTTTGTCTCTGTACCTCGGAATATGTTATCCGGAAATATCACAAGATACGCAGTTGGAAATTGATACCTTTGTTCCTCCAAAACAAAAAAAGGGGCATATTCAGTGAACAATGTAATGTGTGTATATGGGCCGTCAAAAAATAATTTTTTTCAAGTTAAAAATTATTTGTATCTGTAAAACGGATTCCCATCTGAAAAAAAAATCTTTATTTTTTTGTTCAGAATAATGTATTGTACCAGTATGAAATTATTAGAAACGCAAAGAATTTCATTAAAATATTTGAGTAGATTATTTGTTAGAAACATGGTAGGTATGTACAAATTAAAAATGTTGCCTTATTATAATATATAGTAATTTTGTTGTTGAATAATTTCATACCAGTACAATATATTATTCTGAACAAAAAATAAAGAATAGTTTTTTTTCAAATTACCTACAATCCGTTTTCAGATACAAGTTATTTTAGTTGTTAAAAAATGTTTTTTGACAACCCATATCTCAGACATCTTTGAACCCACAATATTGACATATTATTGTACAAAGGGGTTTCTACAGCTGTCGATTAAGAATATCTTACTAGTCTTTCTCCTAAAAAATCGCTTAATACTTTTTTTTAAAACGACCCCCTTTTTCTATCATAGAACGCGCCTCTGATTTTAGTCGAATATGGATACATATTATAAAAACTCACTTTATAGGTATATATTAACAATTATAATATAAATTAAAAGATAAAAGATAAAGAAAAAGAGATATTCACAATTACATATTCACAACTTTAAAAACTGATTGTTTTGAAATCCACTACCTGGTAGATATTTGCCTATTTCAAAGTTCCCTATTTAATATTATACTACCTACTGAATACTATACTACTGATTTGAGAAAAGTAGGTAGTAAATACTTATAAGAAATATGTCACAGCCATGCATGACTTCTATAATTTCCTCATGTGCGATTCAACTATGATCCTAATAAATTATCCTCTTCTAAATATACGTTAGAGGTGCTACTATTAAAACGTGTTAACATTTTACGGATGCGTTTTTTGTATTGCTAACCTTCGAATGAGGCGGTTAAAACATCTAAGTATTAACTGAAATAGAGTAAATACAGATAAAATTGCAAGTTTCTTGGTAGGTATACCTGCTATTTTTAATTAGGTAGTATATTTATATAATTCCTTTTATCTTTACTATTACAGTGGATTATCGTTCATTAATTATAGTGCATTTACTGCATTTTCCTGTTATTAAGTGTATTATCAGTTACACTCAATAATTTTATGAATGCTTTCCATAATAAATTATACGCAATCTCAAGGTAAATTCTGATCTGTGTTTATACTTATACCAAAGTTTACAGATTTATTCTGTAAACTGTGCTTATACTGGCGAACTTGCGTTTATACTAGCTTTATGATATTTGCAATAACGTCCTGCAGTTTTATATCAATAGGAACAATACAATTCTTAAAAGGACTATTAATAGCGTTTTAGATAGCCTTTCTATTTCTGATAACGATGCAGTGCACGTTTTTCGGTCCTCATTGCAAAAAGTTTCTTGGCTAGACGCTTGGATATAATTTACATAAATACTTGATTTCAGCATTCCCAACAATGCGCAAATTATGAGTGACCTCCATTGATGTTATTTGCTATATTTAGTAGATATCTATATGGCGAATTTTTGTTTAAACTCCTATTCAAATAATGGATTGAAACGTCGTATATTATTCTACACCAAAAAATACAAGCGTGAATCTATTTAAAGGCAAAATAAGCCAACTTAAACCAATAACAATTACCATATCATTTATAACTGACGACCAACATTGTTAACCGCCAATTGCTCTTAGAAATTCCTTCAGGATTGTATTAGTTACATGTATTAGTTACATTGTATTAGTTAGCTTGACATAAAAATACATATTACAGATATTTGAGTGTTTGATTCTTTTATTAAAATTATTACAATAAAATGACTCAAGAAACATATAGCTAACTCCCTGATCTTCGGCGTGTTGTTCATTTATAGTTTTGGAGATATGGAAAGCATGACTATCAGACAGCAGACAGCTCTAAACATAATATATGTAATGCTATGTCTAATTAGGAGAAAAATTACAAAAAATTAACTAACAAAAATGTACATCATCACCCATATGGAAATAATTTAATTAATGTTACTAGATTCAATTGATCAAAAAATTATCATTTTCAGATATATGTCTCTTTCCCTTGAATTTTGACTGCATATATAAAGGCTATAACAATTAAAATCTTATGTTAAAGAAGACAAACGCCTTCTCTTTAATGAAGGCTCTATCAACATGCCTTATTTAAAATTGTATAAGGAAGCCATATACGCTTTTATAGGCTATAAACAAGACTACGAAAATGCAGATTGAAATAATCCAATTGGGAAGAATCTTAATTATAAACGAATTAAATGAAATAAACTTGTCACGTAAAATTTCCTTAGGTCCTTATGGCGAGTGGTAATTGCATCGACACAACTACCTTTTATTAACATATAAAATAAGTACTTAGATTGCCGCAGACTATTGAAATTATAAACAAGGCAAGCCAAGTGCAGGTGTTATAGCGTTCGTCTAGGTGTAGCCATTTATATTTTTGCAATACAGGTTATGGTCAATTTTTTTAACTCCGTAGCAAAATATAACATACGCATTTTGGACTTTTTCGCTGCTCTATTCTAACTTTGTTTAAAATGACTGGCCAATATACTGTCTCACAATATGCAATGAGGCCAAGAATCAGTGAGTCACATAACCTTCATTTTACATCTGGACTGAGACATTCTTTATGAATATACAGTCTTTAATTTCGCATATGATTTTTTGATAATATAATTAGCATGCTCCAAAAATCTAAAGTTGCTCTCGATATGACGTCTCAAGTATTTTCAACTATATTTTGAAAGAGTTTGTTTATTATGTTTATTATTTATTAAGATTACACAATTTTAAGTTGATTTAAGACACTAAGGAAATGCATTCCAGGTCTAAATTAATATTTGTAACAGTTGTATTAATATCTTTAATGCAAAAATCAAAAATTAATTGACAGCGTACCGATGAGACTTTATTTTGAGACTGATGAGAATATTTCAAGAACGTTGAAAATCTGCTGTAATGTAAATTGAAAATAATAAACGAAAATAACAAACAACTAATCAATTATGAGTAACATAGCTGTTGGGACACATCTAGTTGGGATATTCATCTAGTTAATATGCTACATTGATTTGCTGCTTAGATTTTTTCGAATGAATGTTAAGTGCAAAAATTTTGTGGGTCAGTTTTTTACTTATTTCAGTTTTTTAACTTATCTTGCCGATAGCCCCTCTTTTTTGATCTAATTGCCATATTTACAATATTTCTGTTTTCTTCCTAAGATTAAAAATCAGTAAGAGATTTGGTTCTTTGTTTCGTATAGGTGCGTTTTCTTAGTGTAATCATTTGTTTTAGAGTATCAGTATAAGCCCAGGTTTTTCTGGTTTTGTAATTATTATTCTCACAGTTGTGGTAAAGTTAATAAAAAAAAACAATTTCGTATTTTTTTTAAATTTCTTTTTTGCCAGTATTTTGTTTCTTTAAATTAAATTATTAATTAGGATTCGTAATGATAAAAACGTAAATGAAGTAAGAGTATCACATTTTAATTTATGTTAGTAATTACTATTCTTAAATTCTGAAGTAAGTCGAAGGCTGATATAAAACGAGATCAGTTTCAATGGGGGATATTAGAAATAATGCCTTGTTATTAGGACTGGGTTACGTGTCAAGTGCGCTCGGGTTTTCTATGATCGAAGACGGTTTGAGCCACCTGTATAAATAAATATAAGTACTGAATTAATCACGATAATTGGTAGCGATATTAATCGTGATATGGTAGGTAATTATGGTTACATTGTTATATAATTTTAAAATATCAGAATAAAATCATAATTTAAAAATATGAAATAAGAAATTAATACCAATGATAGGAATTCTGAAAATTACGTCACGTCAGGACACATTCAAATTTTGGGGTAGTGTTCAAATCTCCAGTACGTACCATATTATGCTAGTTCCAAAATCGAGGTCGAGGATCTAGGCATTGTTGACGTTAAAGATTATTAATTATTTGCACCTGTGACCCCGTGAAAGAGACACCAAAATGGTAGTGAATTCGATCGGTATATCTGGATCTGCATCACTTGGATGTAAAGCTGCGAGCGCGGGAATTAAATTATTTCCGAGAATATCCAAATATGTTTCACCGGTCAATGTTTTATGGAAACTGGGTATGATATTCCAAACTAAAAGCAGCTTTATCCGAGATGACAATCCGTGTTAGAAATTGAGGATCGTTCGTCGGTGTCGGTAGGTTACGATGTTGATCATGATCTCTGAGAATTCAATTCTCTTACTTGAATTTGTTTATATACGTCTAGTAAAATACCTATCACTTTCCGTAATTGTTACGTAAATAAGCATTAGGTACTAATTAATATAAACTAATTCTGGTTTAATCAAGTTTATGATGTTAAATTGCCATTTTCCTCAAAATATTATTATGTAATCTACTTAAAATGTTATACCCGTCATTGAAAAGATCAGAAACTGCATCAGACACGTGAATAAAAAAGACTCAAAAATAGGTTGCTTTAAAAAAATTTCAGTGATGTTGATCTATCAAAAAAATGAGACACGAAAAATTGATGTGTTTTTTCCACAGAAGGCTGTTCCACAGAAGTCGATAATTTTATTTTTATCGAATTTACTCCAACGTGTACACTCACTGTATTAGAATATTCGTAGTAATATCATATGGGCATCTAATTTTTCCTGTTATCTCCTGTTCTCTCACTCTCACACTCAGAAGCATGAGTGCTGGTGGCCACAAAAATCCCAGTCGAAGACGAGGATTTTTGAACCTGCACGAAAGCATTTTGTTAAAATATTACTTAGCAACGTGTTTTTTCGATTTTTTAACAGGAAAAATTAGATGCCCGAATGGTATTTGACAAGACTATTTCATGAGTAACAAATTATTCTGCATACACATAGCTTACAAAACATACTACCTATTATACATGCATACATAATAAATATATAGGTATTAATTTGAAAACTGAAAAACATGTAATTTACATTAAACATATATTTAATCACAAAATACTACAAACTTAATTATTTATGGTACAAATAAAATATAAATTGCAGTTTTGGTACACAGTAGGGGTATTGTTTGAATCATTGATAACGTTGGGTGTAGGTAAATTATTAATTTTGTTGATGGGTCCAGCTGTACAGTGAGAAGCTCGAGTAGTGGCTGCAGGATCTTCTGTTTTCTGTTTTTTAGCTGGAGGTTCTGAGGTGTCACTTCTAAGGGTGTTTATGATGTTGGAATAGTGCTCATTATCCATTTGCAGATAAGGCTTAATTGAGTTCGCTGAACTGTGGCCAGTAATTTTAATTAATTGTTGGTTACCCACTCCTCCTTTAGCCAGGATACTGAGTAGTTTGTTATTTTTATATCTTTTGTATTTAATCCTGCCTTCTCTGCTGCTTCTTTATTCCATTTCGAAAGTTCGTTTTTTCCCACTGGAGTGTTTTTATACCATCCACTTGATTGTTCTTTGTTCCATGATGGGTTTACCCATCATGGAACCATTACAACTTTATTTAACCATTAGAATTTTAAAAAGACGGATTGGACAAAAGGTTCTTCGTGTTCGGGACAAGCCATTTACTATCAGCCAATTTCTCCACCCTGGGCCCTTTTATCGAAGAGGGGAATATATTCTACTCTACTAAAAAGTAGGATTTTTGAAAATCAGTTATTTAAGAAAA
>CAXKVY010012731.1:0-21303 GCA_964058915.1 Tetropium fuscum | reverse complement strand
TGACACAATACCTGACGATAAATTAATGAATTCTTACGGCCAATATTAACTTAATAATAAAGATAATTTAAAATATCTATATAGTATAACAAGTATAGCTAAATGGTGTGAAATTTTCACTTCATCACAAGGTCTCCTCCGAAACAGACTAGAGGAAAGTCGCCTAATTTAAGATACCTCTACAAATTGATCAAAAATGTTATAAATATTAATAGTTTTTTATGTTTTATCTACTTGACATTATACGTTCTAAAGAAACAAGATTCATTATCAAAATAATTTTGTTATATAAATTTTTCCCAAAAAATAAAGTTAAATGCACTCAGACAATTTTTATGATATATATATATATATATATATATATATATATATATATATATATATATATATATATATATATATATATATATATATATATATATATATATATATATATATATATATATATATATATATATATTCATATATATATATATATATATATATATATATATATATATATATATATATATATATATATATATATATATATATATATATTCATATATATATATATATATATATATATATATATATATATATATATATATATATATATATATATATATATATATATATATATATATATATACATATATATTCATATATATATATATATATATATATATATATATATATATATATATATATATATATATATATATACATATATATTCATATATATATATATATATATATATATATATATATATATATATATATATATATATATATATATATATATATATATATATATATATATATATATATATATATATATATGTACGACTCCATCTAAAACATTTCATGCGCCTTATCCACTACTCGCCTGTCGTATTCGAAAATAAGTATTGAAAATTCACACAAATCCAGACGCAATGTGTAACATTAAGAAGCATTCAGGCATGGCTGAAGTTTTGAGAAAATGTAAAATTATTATCTGGGATGAATGCACTACGGCGCCCAAAATAATTCATTGAAGCTCTCCATGGAACTGGATAGGGCTGGAACCTTTGATGTAACTATAACACACGGAGTAGTTTCCACAAACACCAAAAGGCTTTCACTTCGCTCGACGCGCGTTTCGCCAACCAAGTTGGCATCATCCGGAGACGATTAAAACTAATCTTAAACTACAAAATCTACCATATTTACACTATTCTTCATGGTAACGTCACTAATGATATCACCGTGAAATTTACGCGTGACTAATCACGCTTCAATGATCGGTTGCTAAGCAACGCGTAAAGCGGGCTATACGGTATGATATCACCGTGAAATTTACGCGTGACTAATCACGCTTCAATCATCGGTTGCTAAGCAACGCGTAAAGCGGGCTATACGGTATAGGTCCCTTGTGGCTATTCATACTACTTTTACATTTTACAATTTCTATGCTCTCAAATGCATCCAACTGTCTATTATTGGTCACATTTCTAACTAATCTTAAATTACTAATATCTCTTCTATGATTGTTGTCAAAACCATGTTGTGCAACAGTAGACTTATCTGTTCTTCCATATTTTAGATGAGCGATATGCTCTTTAAATCTGGTGTTAATTAATCGTCTCGTTTGTCCAATATATTTTCGATCACAATCATTACAACTAATTTCGTAAATCCCAGACCTTTCATTTGGAACAATTTTATCATTTGGATTGTCTAAAAGTTGTTGTAATGTATTACTCGACGAATGAATCGCTGTTATACCCACGTTTTTGAAGACCTTACTCAAACCACGAGTAAACCGGGGTTCGTACGGGATTGATACATATTTTGGAGTCTCTATATCCTTTTGAAAGGTCGTAGAATTACGAAACTGTGTCCTTAAATTTACGCTTTCTAATTAGTTTTTCAACTTTATCTCTAGGATAAACATGAACTCACAGCTATATATTTAATTAATACTTTTTCTTTTTCAAACCTCTCATTACTAAGAGGGAAACTTAGTAATCGATGGACAAGAAAATTAAAACTTGCCATTTTATGTTGATAGCAGTGGTGAGAGTCATTAGGGATATATCTGATCGTACTGGTATCTTTTCTATATATAAATCAAATTCTAACCTATTGTCACTATTTTTATTTACTAATACATCTAAAAATGGAAGTTTTCCATTATTTCCTAGTTCATATGTAAACTTCACAGAAGTGAAGCGACTATTTAATTTGGAAATGAAGTTTTCTACATCCGCAATCTTAGTGTCAAACACGGAAAAAATGTCATCCACATACCTAAACCAAATCCTAGGAAAATACTCGAATTCTTCTTTTGCTTCAGTTTCAAATCGAGTCATGAAGACATTAGCAATGAAAGGCGATAAACAGTTACCCATTGCGGTTTCTTCATGTTGTTCATAGAACTTGTCATTGAAACGGAAGCAATTTTGTTTCATACAAAGTTTTGTAAGGTTTATATATTCTTCTATTACTTCTTTACTATAGTTGTTTAATTGGAGTAAATCCTTAAGGTAGTCCAAGGTCTGTGGCATTGGTACACTAGGAAATAATGAAGAAACATCAAAGGAAATCAAAATTTCACCCTCTTGCAATTGAATATTCTTGATCTTATCAATGAAATTTTTAACTGAAAAACTAGGCTGTGCAATGGGCAAACTTTCAAATTCCTTAGTCAACCATTTTGATAAGTGGTAAGTCGGAGATCCAATAGACGATACTATTGGACGCATCGACTTCCCTGGCTTGTGAATTTTTGGTAGACAATACAATCTAGGTACAGTAGGGTTAGATACACGTAACCTATTCTTAACAGGTGGAGTAATAAGGTTGTTACATGATTTGAGGACATTTTTTATTTCAGTGGTCATTCTTGGTAAAGGGTTTCTAGTAAATTCTTTATAAGGACCATTACTAATTAGGTTGTTTACCCGTTCATAATAGTCCTCTTTATCTAAAATAACAACCTTATTACCTTTATCTGCTTTTAAATAAAAACAGTCTTTTTCCCGCAATCTTTTGATAGTCTTTCTAGGATTCTTTGAGCATGACTTTCTATTGTCTACGTTATTCATTATATTCTTAGAAATTTGGTTCCTGCAAGCCACTCTGACGAGACCCTGGATGCATCAGGCAGATATTGAATTGAACTTTCAATCCCTGCCACGACATCATCCAAAATCTCATCAGAAGGGGCTACAGCAAAGTTTAAACCCTTGTTTAGAAGGTCAAGTTCTTCTTTATCAAAAGAGTGTGACGAGTGATTTTCCACAATGTTAACGACCTTCCGAGGAACATTTTTTGGTAGTAGTAAATTTTTTAAATTTTTTATTTTGTGAAGACATTTTTTTGATAAATTTCGCGTTGATTGATTAAAACATGTTCCTCTGAAATTCGCACTATTGTTCATAATCTAAATTATTTAACTTAAAAATAAGGTTCTTGTAGAGATCATGTGCTTGTATTTCAAGCATACTGCGTTTACTGTACATATAATTGATTTCTAAATCCAGCCATTTTTGTTTTGCAAAGAAAGCAACCTTATTTGAAATATTCGAACAATTTGGAATTTTCACTTGTATGAAACTCGGAAAAACAGAATGACGTTTTAGTAATTTTAGTACTGTACTTGCGATAGAGATTCAGTTCCGTTGACCGTGAAGTCATCTTACTACTGGATAGGGCTGGAACCTTTGATTTAACTATAACACTCGGAGTAGTTTCCACAAACACCAAAACACTTTCACTTCGCTCTCCATAGAACGCTGAAAGATCTCAATAATAATACCAGACTTTTCGGTGGTGCTACAGCTGCGGTCCGATGATTTCAGACAGACATTTCCGGTCATCCCAAGATGCTTTGATTGAAAATATATTTCCAGATTTACAAACTAATTGTGCCAATCATATGTGGCTACGTGAGCGAGCTATTTTGGCCGCAAAAATAGAGATGCCGACGCAATTAATTTTAAAATACAACATCCATTACCTGGCAATGAAATATGTTTCAAATCGATTGACACTGTTGTCGACCCGGAGGAAGTTATTAACTATCCTATTGAATTCTTGATTTCACTGGATTTACCTGGAAAGCCACCACATATCTTGCGATTGAAGATTGGTTCAACAATCATTTTGCTTCGAAATTTTAATGCACCAAGTTATGCAATAGCACGCGATTGGTCATAAAAAAAATCATGGGCAATGTTCTTGAAGTTACCATTTTAAACGGCAAATTTCAGGGTGAAGTTGTTCTTCTACCACGGATTCCAATGATTCACACTTACCCATTCCATTCAAACGTTTACATTCTCCAATTCGCTTGCCATTCGCGACGATTATTAATAAGTAACAAGGCCAAACAATGTAAATTTGTGGATTGAATCTTGAATATCCGTGCTTTTCGCATGGTGCGTGTTCAAGGGTTGGCAAACCATCAAGTTTGTTCGTTTATACCCTTCAGGGATTAAGTTAAAATATGGTTCAATTAAATCGTATTAACAGAAATTTAAAAAAAATATATTTCTCTCAATATTAAGATTAAAAATGTATTTAAATATTTATTTTTTGTACATAAATATACAAATACGTGTCATGAAAATTATTTGAGTTTTTCTTTCTTGCTGTTATTTATGACAGTTTTAAGTTTGTACTTAACACAGTTTATAGTATACGTGTACACTCACACGCAATTGATAGGTCGAGTTGCGACAACTGTACGCGTGGTGACGTACAGTTGGTCAGGTATTTTAAAAATATTTTTTTAAATATTTTTTCATCAAAACAATCCAAACAATTTATAGTTTATTCGTTTTTTTTCTAATTTTTGGATTTACAACGTTTGAACAGGACAACGTCTGTCGGTTCCGCTAGTATAAATATATATATATATATATATATATATATATATATATATATATATATATATATATATATATATATATATATATATATATATATATATATATATATATATATATATATATATATATATATATATATATATATATATATATATATATATATATATATATATATATATATATATATATATATATATATATATATATATATATATATATATATATATATATATATATATATATATATATATATATATATATATATATATATATATATATATATATATAATATTTACTATTAGAAGTTTTTATAGAAGTATGTTTCGTATATGAAGTAGGTAGTATTATAATGATTTTAAAAAAAAAATCGCTTATAATATATAGAGAAATTTGTAAATTTGTAAACACTAGAAAAATATGATCCTTAATTAAAAATGTCACATAGATAATATCATTTCATACTCTGAAGCATATTTGCCCATGCTGATTTTTATCAAATAAAACATGTAAATAACTTAATATTTCTCTTTATTTTTCAATAACTGCCGATCCAAAGTCTGGGAAAGAAACATAAGATTTTGCCGCGATTATACGCACCATGGTGTGTTAAACATCACACCAACAAAACAAAAGAGTTCAAATGGCGCAGGTGACCGCTCCCCCTAAAAGCCACCCCTTTGCAACTGCGTAGCGGTTGCCCCACAGAAAATTTCCTACTATATACCTACTATAATATACTACAGAAGAAAAAATATCTGTGATTATTTTTTATACCTTTATCATTTGGTCAATAAAAGCTCATTTCTTAGTACCGCAGTGGTACCGTTGCCCCTTTATTCACAGTCCCAGGGCTTCGGCTTCGAACCCTGACAGTATTTCTGCACACTTTTTTTTAATTTTTAAATTTACGTTACTATTATTTTTTAACCGACTTCAAAAGAAGGAGGAGGTCTCAATGCGGTTGTATTTTTTGTATGTGCATTACCGCAGAACTTAAATGTCATTTGTAAATCAATTGTAAAAAATTTATTTTTGTTGCAAAGGGGGTATTTTCAAGTGGGTTCCATTTTAGTTTTATTGGCATTGGACTTTGAATTCCGAAGATGTACCTACCGGGGCACACATCAGATCTATCAGAGAAAATGGCGAGTGCGCCCGTAACAACCTTAATTTATAGATACTTAAAAAAATATGATAGGCGCATTGGCACACGGCTAGGCATCGCCAAGTGTGCTCGATAGCCCACGGATTGCTCCTACGTGTACAACTCGCATACACTTGTGCCTGGGTTCCATTGACCGCTCTACAGGTTGCAAATTGCAGTAAGCTTAGGCCGTTTACTCTTGTACGGCCCAGCTTTCATTTAGGAGGCCTCCACGTACCAACGAGAGTTCAAGGTCACAGCTATCGGTGCTGTAGGCGAGAGCTAGGCTATGATAGGCACATTGGCGTGGTGCAAGACACGGCTAGACGTTAATTATGTTATTCATTCTTACTTAGAATATAATCCATTTATTGGGCCAATAATATAAAACTATAGTTATTTTTGTATATACACTTACACTTGTATATACAATATATAACAATTGAATACAAATGCTTTAAAGCAACACCACAATTACAAAGAAACCTGAATTCTAGAAGTTCGAATTTAGGTTTATTTGTAATGTCGAATACAATTAATTAAAGATGTATACCTACGCTATACGTTTGTAAACATTGGCTCGCACAGACGTAAAAATAACAATAGTTGCATATTATTGGCATAATAAATTGATTATATTCTAAGTAAGAATGAATACCGTAATTATTTTTTACTTTATAGTGCAGTTTTTTAGAATAGATTTTGTTGAAGTCGGTTTCGTTTTTTTGTTAAAAATATTTTATTATATATCCACTTATTTTGTTATTTTTCACAATATATTTTGATTACATATTCCGATACGGGTGTCGCTTGCGATGCATGACAGGATGACGACCCCAAGAAGACAGGCGTGTTTGCCATTTATAGTTCTACTCGACTCAAAACCATTATTTCTGAGTTGTCGAAGTTGCAGATGATGTCTTTTTTAACGGAATTAGTATTTGAATGTACCTTAAATGGTAATAATACGGTGATAGCTCTAAGATAGCAGATGGTTTTACCATTTATGGTATTTGTTGACTTAACTAATAACTGATAACTGATCGGTATCTCGGGGCATTCGGTGTCATAGCAAATAGTCAACATGGCGGCTCCAAGATAGCTGATTAATTTTTCCGTTTACGGTTCAATTCGACTCAAAATCGATATCTCGGGAGTATTAGGGTCGCAGATCGTGAATTTATGTCAAAACTAATAAGTACTAAAAACAGCGGGCTTCAAGATCGATAAATTTTACCGCTTATGATCTGATTCAACACAAAAGCCCCTCGTGGATTTTGGGACAGCAGATTACGATTATTGTCGATTACGATACATATTTAAGATGGGGGACCATTTTGTTATTTATGGTCCGATCGGGTTTTCGCAGTCGCATGAAACTACTCTCTTGTCAGAATAAAAGTGCAAGAGAGTTGATGCATGTTACTGACATTTTTTGTCTCAATAAATATACCAATTTGCAACAATTCATTGTCAATATGACGAATGGCAATTTTCGTTTTTTGTTAGTTTTCTGGTGGTGGTAACTTTGTTGGTGAATTCAGAGTTGTTGCACAAAACTATTATTTTTTTAATTTTGACAATTTTCACCGGACATCAAACAAAAATCTAGGTACCAATTATGTTCAAAAATGAAATTCACACTCAAAACTCATACTCTTATTGGAAAGAGTCATTTAGATGTACGAGATTAACTCACCTAACCTTCCCGATCACTCCTTCCTCACTAATTAATTTCCAGGGAACGATGCAACACGCACCCTATATTCTAAACTGAAGTTAAATTAACTAAACGGCCGCTCTTGATTATACTAACGCTATTCGGAAACACATTTCCTTGCTTCTGTTTCCTTTGGTTACTCCAACTGCGTCATCTTTGCGTAAGAGCCACTAATTAATGTTAGGGAATCTGGCGCTATGAACCTCAAATTAGATAGTCTTTAATTTAGAAATTAATTTATATTATCATTATTATTAAACGGTTCAAGGATTATTTGTTCCATGAACACCTACGGAATTTTTATTATTAGTACGAATTAATATTCGTATTTAAACATTTTAAAACATTTAGTAATAAGGTTTTCTGAATGTTCATATGGCAGAACATTCAGATACTACTCGAAAAATGTAGTCATATTATAAATAAATTACTGAAACTGTCATTTTAACTTTCTCCAAGATGTATTTCAACTAAAATCTACTTTTGAAAAAAGCCAAAAAGAGACTGAAACATCGAGATATTCTATACAATCGTATTATTGCTACTATTTCAAGATAATCACTAAGAGATATTGTTAAATATGTCTTAGGTTTTATTGGATAAGTGCTGCTTGAGTTGTGGGAAAAGTTGATGAGCGCTTGGTGCGATATTTCAAATATTTTAGAAAGATAGATGGTAGAGAAAGTGTAGGCCCTGGAGCTTCGGAATTTTTTAAAATAAATCGACCAAGAGAAATCGTTGGAAATGATTTTCAAGTTCGTAACTAGGCCGCGGGGTACAATCTACGATCAGAATATAGACTTGACGGTTTCATTGCGCATAATTCTTGTTATTCTTCTATCTTTCAACTGAGAAAGTGGGGCAGTTCTTATATGTCTGCTGATAAAAAATTTTTTCAGGATAGGCTCATCAAAAGCCTATAGTGTTATAGGGCCTACTTCTCTGATATCCTTTGCTTAACTGTTTAATTACTGTAAAAAAACTTTATTGGAATGAAAGGGAAAGGGATAGAAAGGGATAGCGACTATCCTGGATAAATACATAAGTTTAATTTGACATTGGCTGTGTGAACTATATAACATCTAGTCAACATGCACATTGCACATGCGGGCACGTAAGAGCTTCGTCAACTGCTCAATCGGCACTACGTGTGGATAAGCAGAACATTATTGCGTAAGAAAATATTTGTAATATATATGATAGGCACTGATATGTAATGCAGACTACATTACATGATTAACTTCAAATATATTAAATCGTAATAATACTTATACAATATATATATATATATATATATATATATATATATATATATATATATATATATATATATATATATATATATATATATATATATTCTCTGCTTATAAAGAAAGTTGTTGTTATACATTGACTTTTAAATAATATAAACCTCTAGTTACCTAATATGAAAAAATATAACATTGAAACAATAAAACTGAATCAAATTCAGATTACCCCTAATAATAATATTTAAAAAAGATTACCCCTGATAATATTTAAATTGTATAATATAAAAATTAATAGGAAATAGTTCGTTTTCAATTAGATAAAATTGGGATACACTCTTAGTCTTTTAACCATTCAATTCTGTGCATTCTTCATCGATTTCATCTTCGGGGTGGATCGGCGGTCTTATCCGTGGAAGTATGCTGACCTTAATTCGGTTCTGTTTCGGCGGAGGTATAGGTGAACCAGATTATGCATCAATATATAGTATTCTTTGTTTCTAAATATAAATCTTTCTTGGACGTTAGTAATTACAACACGCACCTGATTCTTTCGTCATTATTATTAATGCATCTCTGCTGTCATTGTCTGCTGTGATGGTTTCACTTAGCACTATAGTGGAGTTAGCTAATTTTGCGTTTTCAATGAAACTAGTAGCAGTTGCCAATTGGAGCATTTCTTTGTTTTTAGTTGAAGTCCAGAATCTATCCATCTGTATAGGAATAAGAGAACCTTGAATATCTGTTTACATATATTTCTCTAAGGTTTCCCATCACAGATTTAAAATCTTAATATTATCATTCATTTTAATTATGCAGAGTTTTGCACCCAGCTTATTTAAATTTACCGACTTTTGTGACACATGCTTATGAAATTATTTTCTGGAACCCTGATGTATAAGAAATGACAATTACAACTGCTGAGACAATTAGAGGCTACATGCCTCTAACTGCAGCTACAGCTTACTTGAAAATAAGAAAAAAATCTGTTTATTTCTGTTATTAAATCTGTTATTAAAAATCTGATGCATTTTTAAAAAAAATGTCCTAGTTTCAATAGGGGAGCTTTTTTCGAAAATATATTCGAAAATAAGCGAGATATCAAAAAACGACCGAAATTGTTTTTTCGAATTGGTTATGGACCACTATAAGTATAAAAATTTTATCTTGATTTTGGTTTTTCTAAATTCTCGGTAAGGATGGAATTTTGATTTTATGTAGGGTTTTAGTTTATACTCCGTATATTCCATTATTGAACATGATAGAAACATAATATTTAGGCTATTTATTAACAATGAAATTTCCAAAAACGTCCTGAAAGCCGTATTTTGATATTCCATATAATTCAGAAGATATATATATATATATATATATATATATATATATATATATATATATATATATATATATATATATATATATATATATATATATATGCATCCAAAATTACATTAAAATTTATGTGTATATAAAAAACGTAATAGTAAAATCCTATACATTCATTACCATCATAATCAGTTATGAACGATTGAAATTTTAGATGTTTAATTAAACCTGGTACTTTGTTAATAACTTAGAAGCAGTCGATGGCGATATTAAATTTCCCACTCAAAATAGGCAGCTGTTAACAACCTGATGTTTCGACAACCTAAATCATTTTCTAATTTAAATGTTGGTGATTTTAACTCAACCTATAATAACAATTTAAAGTAGTGAGTGGGTCATGCAAATATCCAGCTATTACGCCTCGATTTCTGCAGTCACTCTGGCATTTTTAATTACCGACGAAATTGCAGGTTTTACTGTCGTTCAATTTATTGTAAGGTTTCAGACGTTTAATTTAATTAAAAGCAAAATTCCCCTAGCACGCATAAACGTATTAATGCTTTAATAAATCACATCTTCAGGAGTGCTGAGAATGGCCACAAGATGATTGTATGATTATTTAGTATTTGACAGTGAAATTATGCTCGCCTGGGGTCATATTATTATAAACTAGTATAGGATCTCGGGAAATAACATATTTGTGTTAATTATAACGTACATTATATGTCAGAGCTTTCATTAAAATTTCAGCTGTAATAACACCAAATGATATAGAGAATAACTTTAAAATAATACAGGAATTCATCTGTCGCATGTATTTCTTTCCAAAAATTAACGATGTTAATGTAACACGAGCCGCAACATTGATGATCTATCAACATCGTTTAAGGACTAAATAACGTATGGTTCGAAAGTTTTGGGAAAAAATTCAGAGGCTGATAACTCTTATAAAAATAGTTTTATATTTTAATCACATTCTTAAACAATCTATCTTAACTATCCTTATTATAAAACAAAATTCAAATAATCGACAAGGGACCGTTATTTTCGATTTGCCTAAGTATTGTCCTGACGCGTTGCATCATCCTTTGGACGACCTCAGCGTTAATTTCTTTAATTTTTCTGGATATACGGCGTCGCAATTGTTCCTCATTTTGTGCTTCCCATCCGTTATTATAGACTTTCCGACTCAATATTGCCCAGAACTCTTCAATTGGGCGAGCCTGAGGTAGGTTAGGGGGATTGTCTACTTTCGGTACAAAGTTAATGTTGTTGGCCTCATACCAGTCCCTTGTGATTCTCGCGTAATGGCATGAAGCATGATCTGGCCAAAACATTATTTTATCATCCGCATGATGTCTGTTAAAAAACTGAAACAGTTTAGAGAGACATCTCTGGATATAAAGCTCTGCATTTAAGGCTTCGCCCCGAACAACGCCAATGTACGGCTGCGAGATGAAGCCAGCCTCAGAAATGGCACACCACACCAAAATTTTGTCCTCAAACTTTTTTTTGCTTTTTAATCTCACATCATCGTGGGCATTCTCGTAATTGTCCGTGTAGAAATCATCATTGCACTTCATCTCAGAGTTGGAAATGTTTTTCATCGTTCATCACGATCAACTTGTTGACGAAATTCACTCGCCTCAAAGCCCGGCAACATCTCGGAATTCTCTCTAACTGAGCCTCTTTAAATGACATAAATGATGACATTTTAATCCTATGACCTACTTCATTATAAATGCATTTTGTCATTCAATCAAACCAGGTAATTTTTTCCCAAAACTTTCGGACCATACGTTGTGTAGCAGAGTTATGGACTCGTGCTCATAAAATAGTTCGATCTCGCCTTTCACCAACTGAATGTGGATGGAAAGAAGATGTGCACTTGACATTCAAATGGTTCGGAGGCGAATAATTTATCGTCAACGTTAGATAGCATAACAGTTTCCAACGAAGATTCAAGTTCATTCGTATAAGCCCTATTTCAGCGGGTTCCGTGTAAAGTCCAAATAAAAACCCATACTATAAGTTTCATGATTACTAACGCCACTTCATTTTGAACTTTTATTATAAACTCCCGCGCCCGCCCGCTATCAAAACCGACGCGATCCGCTTGGCTGACGCCGACTTTACTTTGTACCATACCTAAACTCTTGATTAAACTATATTTCACGATTACTAATGCTACTAGTCAAAAATGTTGCTGCCTCCCAGACTAGGTAGTTAGATAATAAATTGCCAATAGGTACGCAGTTTTTCGAATGCTTTGCAGATCTAAGTACTCCCACGAGGCATATGAGTGATTAAGCTATATTATGTATATTATATATTAATATATTAACAACACTTTTCCTTTCAGATGGAGGGGCTGGTGCGAGAGATGCAGGACACGGAGCACGGGGGCGTTCCTGTCAGAAGCCAGAAATTATTCCTAACATCAATTCCTGCCGCTTTTATGGGTAAATACTCATCAGACTACACACATAATCCACTCTGTTCCATAACTAAATTCCTCACATTCGTGCAACGCTCATTATTTCCTGCTAGCATGAGTTTAGCTTGTGCTTACGCTATTCGAAAAGCAGCATATAACGTTCGCGAAAATGAACTGTTTGTTATGTAGTAGAAACAAGGTAAAATTCCGTTATACCAGTAGATTTATCAATTATTATAGTAATTTATGTGAAATCATATAAAACAAAGTTGACTCTTTGTTTAAATGTTGACTTTTTTATGAATTATGATAGCTGTTCAGTTAATTTCAATAGTTTTGAAGAGGTAAAATTTATTAACTTATCAATTTACTCTTAATATTATTTATAACTATTCTAGTAGGTTGATGTATTACCCTCTGAATATAATTTGTCAGCGATTATGGTGTGAGCAACAAAACTTTGCCTAAGCTGGCTCAGCTTTATTAAAGAAACAAAATAAAATAGTGGCTTCGTACGGTATGTATCGAAACCACTAATTAACTGTGGACGTCACTGATAATTACGCAACTTTGCTAGATGGTTCCCAACTATTGCAGGTATCCAAATTCTTCTCAGAATCTAACAGTCATTGGTGACAATAAAAAAGAACTCAGTTTAACGAGGAACTCGCTTTATTTCAAAGGTTGCATAATGCATATCTTTAAAAGCACTGTTTAAAAAATATATATACCCAGAATGTATACCCCAAAATATTATGTTATACACAAGAACACATAAAGCAATATGTCACACAAAACATTTTTAAAATATTAGGGCTATGCGGCCTTACTTGTAAGCACAGGTACGTAAATTACGACCAAAGTAACGAACGTATTCAGGCACACATTTTGGTTATGTAAGATTACTTTTCACAATATATCAATATATATATATATATATATATATATATATATATATATATATATATATATATATATATATATATATATATATATATATATATATATATATATATATACCAAAGAAGTATCAAAAAATCTATGAATATTACATAACACAAATATAAAGATACAAAATAGAATTACCTACCTAATAACCGAACTTATATAGAGAGCTTTAAGAGAATTTTACTTCAACCTACTAGAATATTCATTATATATTAGGGTAAATTCATGAATTAATAATCTTTAGATAGGTACATATCTCGCAACGTTATTGAAAATTGTCACCTAGTAAAAACACCCTCTCGGACTGTATACATATCATTACTTGTCACCTAGATATCATAAACAAAACGCAAACCGCTTACATTCATGATTATTCAAAACGCTAAAATAAATCAGTTGCATCAAAACATTTAATACTGGGACGCATATTCATAAAGCACTTTATTATATTAAAACTGAAATGGATATAATGTCAAATTTTTAAAACATATCTGCTAATGCTACCACCAGCTAAACAAATCTCGACTATAACGTGAATAATAATGGATTTAATGTGAAAACCTGTTAAAAATATCTGTTGAACTATAGGTATTCTTGGTTGCATATTTTTGAAATATAATATAGTCAAAGCTCACTGCATGGAGGTCTGGCCAAGAAAAAATGTTCTAATTTTTAAAAATATGTTAAATTTTTTTTTCGTAAAAGTCAATAACTTAGAACCATATAAACTTTAATTCCTAATTAACTTGCCAAAAATAGGCTCATTACGAGAAGTATAGAGCTCAAAATTAGAAACTGGCTGAATATACTAATTTCATTTGCACAGCCTATACTCTAGAACGCTCTTAACTATAGTTACTAAAAATATATAATAGTATGTGATCTTAAATTTATATGAAATGTGTTCAGTTTAAATGTTTTCATAAATTGAGTAACTTTATGGTACCTGATGAAGGTAAATATATCGGAACGTACGTGGAAGAATAAAAGAGTTTAATTTTTTATAACGACGGATAATCCTAAGAAAATATTTTCAAATATTAATTGTATTAAAACAATATTTTACACTCATTAGTAATAAAATTAATAGTAAAATTATTAGAACATTTGATAAAATTAAAAGTGTTGAATTTTCAATAAGATTGACATTGATTTCTAGCAACATATTTGCAGAATTTGTTATTTCTATTTTTCTTTCTTTGTAAATTCAAGTACTAAGACTCAAGTACTAAAACTAAAATTTCCATTAAGGCATTAATTTACATTTGACATTTAAATTTCTAGTAACATACCTGCATCTTTCATTTTTTATTATTGAGCTCTTCATGATTTATGAAAGCTAGGGAAGAAAGAGCCTGAAAGAGAAACTAGATAAGCGATTGTTTATAATTTAGTTCAGACGCAATTCATGTTGCCTCCCGGATTATAAGGACGGATACTAGTCATTATGTTGGCATGTCAGTGTTGTTGTAGTGAAATAGTCTCGCAAAAAATCACTGTAGAATTTAAAGGTGCCAAATTTACAATAACATTCACATTTAAATTTCTAGCAACATACAACATACTGCATCATTTATTTTTAATAATGGAAATACTCATGATCTATGATGACAGATTTTTTTGTCTGGAAATATAGGACTTAAGGGATGAGAAATATAAGACAAATAAGAAATTATATGAGAGAGATGAGATAGATGAGAGAAGAGAAAGATGTGAGACAAAGTGGTTCGGAGAGAAAGTTAAGAAATATGATTAAATGATCAGTGGAACAAATATTTATGTTATACAATTTGTACATATTGACTATTATTATTATTAAATTTCATTACGTTATCACTGAATATATTTTTGAGGAAGAAAATAATATACTACCAAACTTGATTATCATCGCTTTTATGCTGTGTGTAACATATCTCGGAGTAATTATAGTGACTCTTCACGATCAACGGTATTTTCTCGGACGCCTTACTGTGTATTTTGGTGAACAGTTACCACGTTACTCCAAAGACAGCACAATGGGGGCCTTAGATAGCTCCGAGTTGGAGATCGGTATGACCAGAGGTCACGTGACTAGTAGAGGCTAGTGGCTTGTCCAGTGATTAGAGACAGATGTACAGAGCTCACTAGATTAGAGATCAGGGGCTAGTGGCTTTGGCGGGAATGGAAGTGGGAGATGTCCATTTGCTATATATTCGGCGCATCTTTAATATCGGAGCTTGATCATGTACTTTGAATATGGAAATTTTGCGCGGTGAATTTGAGAAATGGAATTCGGAGCACTTTTTACTAGCGCTAATTCATCGGTTTTGATATTACTGTAAACAGAACTGAGTTTATAATATCAAATAATAATATCTGACGGGAAATAAAGGCATTCTTTTGGCAGGTATTAACTTAAAATCTAATCTATTCTATATTTAGTTTCGAAAATAAATGAGAGTGACACAGCATTTCAATGAAGACAGAGACGCTGTCAATGAAGACAGAGGTAAAGATGAAGACAGGACGGTTTGTTTAAACTGCAGAAGACGAAGATAGCGGGTATGAGTCACTCTTATTTATTTCTGAATCTGAGTATAGGTATCAAATTAATGTTACAAGTAGTCTGGAATTTCACTTTCATGCTCGTTCAACGGTTTTTCATAACGAAGCAGGGGCTAAAATTACAGTTTACGGCTGTGGTCAAATCCTCCTGACGCATGAGGTCAAACAACCATATACATTTACATATTTACATTATTACAATTTGTGTTTTTTTAATCTTCAAGCTATATAAATAGGAATATGCCATATTTTATATAGCTCTCGATATATTTACTCCATATTATGCTTTTTGTTTCAGGATATGACCTGATTGAGTGGCTAATGGAGCGCCTCGGAATTGAAGAATCTGGTAAATTTTCACATTTATACATTTGCCCGGTTATCTGGAACCAAGAAATATCAATTTTCCTGTATATACTCCATTCATTTCTATAGTTTAATCATTATTATTGCTGATCTCATTTATTTATTTAATTAGTAATCATAAATCATCACATAGTAGCACAAATTTTGTAGAGCCTTAAAATGAAGCTCAACATTATATTTATTGTTACAGAGGCGCTGAATATAGCCAATCAATTATGCCAATATGGTTATTTTTTTCCTATAAGTGACTCAAAAAATTTAGTAGTTAAAGATGACAGCTCGTTGTATAGATTCCAGGTAATACTTTAACAATAAATCAGAACATTTCCCCAAAATATTCTCTTTTTAGAATCCCTACTATTGGCCTTGGCAAAACAGACCTCCCGATAACGTAGAATATGCCATTTATTTAGTTAAGAGGACTCTTAGGAATAAGCAGCGGCACGGACTGGAAGAAAACGAACTGGAGACATTGAGTAACTTAAAGAAAAATCTAGCCAACAAGTGGGATTTCATCACGATGCAAGCGGAGGAGCAGGTAAGAATTACTTGATATTTGAATTCATCAATCCTCATCCGCAATAATTTGAGTACAGTAGGTACTCAAGTAACTCGTCTTCAGTAGCAACTCTTGTACACGCATTGTCAACAATAAGATTGTTACATGATTTGAGGACATTTTTTATTTCAGTGGTCATTCTTGGTAAAGTGTTTCTAGTAAGTTCTTTATAAGGACCATTACTAATTAGGTTGTTTACCCGTTCATAATAGTCCTCTAAATCTAAAATTATAACAACCTTATTACCTTTATCTGCTTTTAAAACAACATCTGCTTTTACAGCAACTCTTAAACAATCCAAAGGATAAAATTGTTCCAAATGAAAGGTCTGGGATTTACGAAATTAGCTGTAATGATCGTGATAATGATTGTGATCGAAAATATGTTGGACAAACGAGACGATCAATTAACACCAGATTTAAAGAGCATATGGCTCATCGAAAATATGGAAGAACAGATAAGTCTAGTGTTGCACAATATGCTTTTGACAACAATCATATAATAGATATTAGTAATTTAAGATTAGTTAGAAATGTGACCAATAATAGACAGTTGGATGCATTTGAGAGCATAGAAATTGTAAAATGTAAAAGTAGTATGAATAGCGACAAGGGACCTATACTGTATAGCCCGCTTTAGGCGTTGCTTAGCAACTGATCATTGAAGCGTGACTAATGATTTCACCATAAATAGTATAAATAGGGTAGATTTTTAGTTTAAGATTAGTTTTAATCGTCTCCGGATGATACCAACTTGGTTGGCGAAACGCGCGTCGAGCGAAGTGAAAGTGTTTCGGTGTTTGTGGAAACTACTCCGAGTGTTATAATTACAAACTAAAAGCATGATGAATGTAGAAATTAAATTATATGCTATATAGGTATACTTAGCTCAAAATTAAAATCTAATATGTGTTATATTATATTTTATATTATAATATATTATATATAAAATAAATATCAAATACTTGTATTGCAGTAATATAAAACTAAAGAATATAATAAATATGAAAATAAAAATGGCCAAATTTTTATACTTATACTGGAAGTATATTTAAGTAACGTAAAAATGAACCTATACTCAAAATTAAACACCCGAATATAAGATATAGAACAAAGATCTGATCAGTCATTAGTCCATTCATCCAGTCAATCTATTTCGCTATATAGCATTCCCCGCCAAACAAAACACAATAAACACAACTTATATAACCACAAAACACCACAGATTCCCTCACGACTCACGACGCAATACAAAAATTACAAAATGAGATGAGAAGCATGGCAATAGAGATGGTTTAGCCGTAGCCGACCGGGAAAAGCCGAAGATAAAGGTTCCAGCCCTATCTAGTAGTGAAAATTATAGTTTAAAAAAACTTATAAAACACAATAAAAGTTTGCCTAAGCTAGCTCAGCTTATTTAGAAAAAAAAAAGAAATAATTTAGTAGGGCCTGGGTAAAATAAACTATGGATTATAAGTGAGTGAAATGTAAGAATAAGTGTAAATGGCAGTATCTAAGTAACGTGGCGTGACTTCCCCGTGGAGAGACGTCCCCAAGCGAAGCGAATAACTGAAGTGAAACTTATACTTGAAGTAAGAAGACCTGCAAGTGACACGACTAATAGCTTGCGTCTTTACAGGTTAAAAAAATTAGGGCAAATGATCGTAACTTATGACACTTAAATTAGTTTTACCTCAATTAATGGCATCTCATCCATGAGTTGCTTACTTATGCTTTTTTCATTTTATAAAAACATTATATTACAAATAAGTAATTAAACACCTAGTGTATAGGTTCACAGTTAAATCGAAGACTATATAGAAATAACAAAGGAGCCCGAAGGGGGAAAAGTGACAGGAAAATGGAAGCTAAAAAGTATGAAATGTAGCCTGAAGGGATCGACATCAAAACAATGAAATGAAATAAAAAAATTATCGACTTTGTCAAGCTAAGAAAATCCAACATTTACAACAAACGATTGATAAACCTTGGTAAAGGAAGTAGAGAAGGTACAATAAGTACCTGGTTATTCCTGTAGAAAATAACAAGATACAAGTTATACCTTTCCTGGTTGATTTTGGGGATCCCCTCGTGGAATGTGGACATGGCCTAGGATCCTAGGGTGCGGCTATCTATGCCAAATCGAAGATCCAGCAGAACTGGAATTTACCAACAACAACAACGTGAAATGTACCTACAATGGAAGGATATATCTTCCTGTCTAGCTTTCAGGACTTAAGGCAATGGTCTGCACAGCTGGATGTCCCTTGAGAAATCGCTTCTCGGTCGTCTCGTCAATAGAAGAAGAAAGTAACAAAATATGTCTGAATTTCCACGCTTGAGCGAGAAATCGAGAGTAAAATTTGAAATTTAGGCAAAATTAAATAGTTAATGAAATGAATTTAATAGAATTAAACTAGCTAAAAGTGACATGAGTTTTAATTAGATATTAAAACCAAAGAAAAAAGAAATATTCAACCCACAGGTGAAATAGGTAACTAATTATTTAATAATTCAGTTTGTTGATAAGTCGTTTAATTAATGAAGAAGGTGTATATGTATAAATGTACATACATGTATAACAGTGAGTTATTTTAAGTAATTATAAAATTACGTTAAATTTGATTTATGATTCTGAAATATGAATGATAAAAATCTGTGAGGGTAGCACTAAAGACAAGAAAATGGAATGCAAATTGAAACTATATGATAAAGCATATAGAAATATGTTTAGTACTCTTCGCTGGTATATTAAATTTAAAGGAAAATATGGTCTCAGCCGTAGTAGTTATTTCTACTTGAAAATATATTAAATTATTCGGTATAATTTTTGTATGCAGTGCTTAGACTGACAAAGTATTGTGAACTAAACATACAAAACGGTAAGGTATGAGATGCAATAATTAAATATTTATATACTTATCAAGAATAATGAAGCTGTATAATATACCAAGATAAATAGATATGTACAACTCTGACTAAACCTTGTATATCATTAGTTAAACTCGTATTAAGACAATACAATTAAAATGTGGCCTATTTAATCGTCGAAACAAAGCGAAAGGTCGGTCTTTTAAATCGACGTAATTTCCTTACGGAACCAGTTACTAATCGACAGCAAGATTACATATATACTATAAAGATATAATGTCACAATACCTTTCCAGTTTTCAACAGTAGCACAAAAACCGAATTAAGAAATTTAACTATTCAAGGTACTAAAGCCAAAATTAGAATGCAAAACAGAACGCCTCGGGCCATCCGTGGCTATCTCTCAAGTTTGCCCTACCCGAATGAAGTGGCGTGCCCCACGTGGGTGATGACCGCAACGGTGAACTATTATTTGAAACCTTTGAATTTACTGACCGTATATTATATAGTGTTAGCTAGGCGAAATGCTTCTCACTCGAGATAGCTAATATTCCTAATATTCCACGGGATACCAAACAAGATAGTTAATATTCCACGGGATACTATTCTCAGAGTAACTAATACCGAGATCAAAAGATGTGCAGCCTGCATTGAGCATCAGGGTACCCAATTTGAACCTCATTTGTAAAGAATATCAAACAATATTTTAGTATATAAATAAATTATTTTAGCCTTAATTAATGAATCAAAATGAATTAAACCTTAATTGTAAAGAATATTAAACAATATTTTAGTTTATAAATAAATCATTCTTAAATTTCTTCTGAGTCACTCTTATAAAGAATTGTTTGCTTCTACTTTTTTCTTTCAGTACCAAAAACTAAACTGATAATAAATGATAATGGTAACGCAGAAGTTTGAACGTTTTTTGCCCAGTATTAGGTGAACGGTTTTTTGTTTTTGATTACTTAGGGAACGGGACTTATATATTAGTATGTGTTAGTTGACGAGCCTATTGCTAAAATAACATATTATAGCATTATTTTCATTTTCTTTTTAATTTTCTTTGTTCAGTTTTTCTTCTTTATTTTTATTGCGTATGCGGATATATTACTTTTTAGTCTTCATAACAGGCCGGACAATATTAGACAGGTCGGACAATGTTCCCTACTACGTTATCAAAGCATGCAAAGATTACCTGATGTATCCATTAGTAGTTCTCTTTCAAAAATCACTGAGTAATAGCATATTTCCCAAAAAAATTAAAGAAACAAAACTAACAC
>CAXKVY010012730.1:0-18116 GCA_964058915.1 Tetropium fuscum | reverse complement strand
AAGAAAGATACAGAACATCTTTCTACAATCTACAATCTGTTAATATAAAAGTATTAAATAAATTAACAAAAAACATTCTCTCTATATATAAACTTATATACGTACATACATACCTACTTACTATAAATATACATCTACATAATATTAACATAACCAAAATTAGAATAATAATGAAATATAAAATAGCTTAAGTTCGTAGGGTTTCTTGGCTGTTCTTCCCTATGATACTAATCGAACAGTCTAGTAACCTTAAAAATTAATTAAAACTGTCATATTTACCTGTGTCAAATATGTCACAAAATAAAATACTCTTTTGAAAAAGGCCCAAGAAAGGGACCGAAACGTCAAGTAACCTAATCAGTCGTTTTATTGCTACTATCCCAAGATAAACCCTCCAAAAAAAAAAAATATATATATATATATATATATATATATATATATATATATATATATATATAGATATATATATATATATATATATATATATATATATATATATATATATATATATATATATATATATATATATATATATATATATATATATATATATATATACATACATATATATATATATATATATATATATATATATATATATATATATATATATATATATATATATATATATATATATATATATATATATATATATATATATATATATATATAATAATAATAATAATAATAATAAAAGGCCTTTATTCCATATAAAAAAAAAACAATGATAACAATAATAATAAATGAGGAGGCGAAGTTCAGTACCCAGGTACTGTTCTCCCACTTAACCCCCTGGATTCCTAAGTTCTACGTCCTAATATAATATTGTATACCTATTTTATTGTACACTTGCATTTTACACTTGCCCAAAAGTATGATAAAAACTATTGACCATTTAACAGTGAGTTACGCAATCGTATTTTAAATCCTTTTGTATTGCACGATTTGATACTAGCAGGTATTTTATTATAAATTTGTGAAATATTATAAGTAAAAGATCTTTGGAATAAAGCAGTTCTATGAGCAGGAGGAGTTATTAAAGATTTTCGTCTTATGTTAATGTTATGAACATCGGTTCTAAATCTAATTTTTTGATAGAGATATGGTGGTGTTTTCGTGGAGACTATCTTGTGAAATAATATTGAGGAGTGAAGTAGACGTCTATTTGTCATAATTAACCATTTAATCTCAGAAATTTTGTGAGAAACATGTTCTCTGCGTGTAATACCACAAATTAATCTTACACACGAATTTTGCACCCTTTGAATTTTTTTTTAAGTGTCACAGTCCAAACAAGGTCCATATATTACATCACAGTATGCAAAATGAGACAGAACGAGAGAATCACACAATAATTTAATTGTACTTTTATTCAATAGCTGCTTACTAGCATATATCTTTTTAAGGCTGCAAAATGATTTTTTAATGCAGCTATTAACGTGAGTTTTAAATCTTAAATTCGTATCAATTACTAGCCCCAAGTTCTTTGCCTCGTTAACAAATTCAATTGATACATTATCAATTTCAATTTTTATATTATCACTAAAACTGTTGCGCAATTTGTTCTTTCCAAATAACATAACTGTCGACTTATTTGGATTTATACATAAACTGTGGTCTTCTGAGGTTTTTACCAAAGTCTGCAAATCAGCATTAATTGCATTTATGACATGTACCGTATCCGATGGAGGAAATGACTTATAGAGTTGTGTGTCATCTGCATAGCAGTGTATATTGCACGTTAATAGTTCCTTATGCATTTGACTGGTATATATTGAAAATAGTAATGGTCCTAGTATAGAACCCTGTGGTACTCCACGATCCAAAGTTACTTCATTAGATGATTCATTGTTTAACATTACCATTTGTTTGCGATTCATTAGATAATTTTGAATTAATTCTACTACATTGTTACTGAAGCCGATATAATGTAATATTGACAGCAAAATTTTATGATTAATACAGTCAAAAGCTTTTGAGTAGTCAAGCAGAATTAACACTGTTAATTCATCATTATCCGATGCCTTGAATATATCATCTAAAATGCTAGAAAGAGCAGTTGTGCAACTATGACCTTGCCTAAAGCCCGATTGAGTTTGTGGTAAAATGCGATATTTGTTTAAGTGACTTTTTATTTGATTTGACGTAATTTTTCTAGAACTTTTGATAGCGGAGGAAGAATGCTAATAGGTCTCAAGTCTTTGAAGTTCTTAGGTTGTGAAATTTTAGGTAATGGTATTACCAAGGATGTTTTCCATAAACTTGGGAAATAATTTTCCAGCAAACACGAATTTAGAATATGAGTAATATAAGGGAGAATATACGGGCAACAATAATGTATCATGTTTATATTAATTTTATCTATTCCCAAAGCATTACTTTTAATTGATTTAATAGTGTCATAAATTTGTTCATTGGTAGCTAAAGTAAAATTAAATTGTTCAACAGAATCTATTAGAAGATTATGAGAATAAAATTTTATAGTATCTTGAACATTTCCAGCTGGCATATTTTTCACAGAATTTACAAAGAAACTATTAATTTCATTAACATTAGAGATGTCAGCCGGAATATCAGTAATATTTTTTTTGCGAGAATGAATATTAAGTTCATCAAGATCTTGCCATAGAGTTTTTGAAGTACCTGTTCGTATCCGTGAGTTTAGATAAGCCTTCTTTTCATTTCTTATTGCTTTGGTCGTGAGATTTTTTAAATTTTTGTAAGCCATTAAATGTTCCACTCTGCCAGAATTTTTATATTTCTGTAGAGTTTCATCCCTTATCTTCATCATTAATTTGACATTATCTGTTAACCACGGTGCCTTTGGTTTTGTACATCTAGCAGTTCTTAATGGAGCATGTTTATTAAATAAATTGTTAAAGTGCAAAAGCTTGTTTTCTATTTCAGGCATAAAAAACATATTATCCAATGCAAGAGATTCTAAATCTACATTAAATGCATCAAAATTAAAATATTTAAAATCTCGATACGTCTTAAATGCTGGTAAGGGTTTTTCTCTGATATTTTTGAAGTTACAAAAAAAAAAATATATATATATATATATATATATATATATATATATATATATATATATATATATATATATATATATATATATATATATATATATATATATATATATATATATATTTATATTTTATATATATTATATTTATATTTTATATATATATATATATATATATATATATATATATATATATATATATATATATATATATATATATATATATATATATATATACTACATATATATATATATATATATATATATATATATATATATATATATATATATATATACTACATTTGCTGCACTCTTTGAATTTGCGCTTAGTGACGTCACATGATTTTATTCATTTTTTTACAGCTTGTTTTAGAACTAAACAAAAAATAAAAAATACGGGTATCTTCTTTTTCCATTTACTTTCTGCTGCCATTGTTAAAAAAAACTTATTTAAAATAATTATTAAAGACATGCCTTACCTACCCGTGTATGTAAGAATCGCATTATTTTACCTTTGACCGTTGATTGAAGTATTAGAAAGCAAGCAAGCGAATTTTTAAAAGGGAATACACAAATTTGTCAACATAATAAATATTAATTTGTCATCAAACGAAATCCTCTGATTATGAAATTCAATCCCAGAATTTATTTTTTTTATCAGATTAACATAAATGGCTCCCAATATAATATGTATCCAAATTTATAACATTTTATATCCAAAATAAATGAATAATCATCGTCCAATTATTAATCTGTTTTATTATGTTCGGATTAATAACTATGTTTTCAAAATAATAGATCTGTCACCAAATAAAATGTTTGAGAACCTTATCACACTTTTGCTATTTTTTCCCCTATTTTTTGACTTAAGTACGAATTCTCAAACATATGTACATGTAATAAACTAAGTAAGACCAGTTTTGTCACAATTGCTTTTGCCTATTTGAATACGTGTACATGGCATAAGGTCTGTCAAGTAGGACCAGTTTTTTGTCACAATTAGTTTTCTCTATTTGAACATGTGTACATAGCATAGACCAGTTAGTTTCCCTAGAATATTTTTAGATTGTTACGTTACCAGTGTGTTTCACAAGAACCATCTCACAAGTTGATGATAGATTTATCATGCCTTTAACGAATCTACGTATTTGATGACTAATTACGTTTTTGGGTGATCATATATAAATTTATAGATAATCGTTTTGGAATAGTTTGCTAGGTATTAAATCTGTGGTTTGGTGTTAACACGTTGGTGACATATCTCATTCTGAGAGCAAATCTAATTATTTGACAATCAAAACCACATTAAAATCCTGACGGATAAAACCACACCCTTGTTAAAATAATGTCATAAGACCGCAGTAGAAGTCAGAAGGCGCTGCAGTTGTAATTCGCGTCATAAAGTCAAGACTGGTCATTAATCGGTTTCCGCGGTAATATGAGAAACACGACCACTAGGCTTCTCCTAACTGCGGTCAGATTCCAGAAAGATTGTGTTAAAAGCACGTTTTCTTTCTTAGTTTCTTTGAACATTTTGTCACCTTCTGGTATTTAAATAAAAAATGTAATAAACAACTA
Organism: Tetropium fuscum; assembly: GCA_964058915.1. Taxonomy (NCBI): domain Eukaryota; kingdom Metazoa; phylum Arthropoda; class Insecta; order Coleoptera; family Cerambycidae; genus Tetropium; species Tetropium fuscum. The sequence continues at coordinate 13,513 of CAXKVY010012730.1, read as the reverse complement.
ATAAACAGAAAAATTATAATTATAAGATAAAACATTAGATACCTACTACATTATTTTGATGATGATGATGATGTTTCAAAATTCCCTTTCAGAGCTTTCAAGGTCAATTGAGTATGATTAACTTACTAGAATATTATATGTTATGATACCTAATCAATATTATATACCTACCTATACTACCTATTATTATCCTTTAATAGCGATGAGCCTAAATTATATGGTAGCTACATATTTTTAAACGATCAGACATATTTAGCTACATATTTTTAAACGAGACCTTAACATATAAAATTGTTTCCATAAAATTTCAAAAAAATTACGTTCGAGACCAAAAGAGCAAAAAGTGGTCGCCAGCCACGAGCTTTCAATTACATTGTTAACGTTTAACAAGAATTTTTATTGCCAAATCCAACGGATATAAGTTGTATTTGGGCCATATTTTTTTGGGGGAACAATGAAATAACTTGCAATTTAAAGCAATTACATATGGTTCTCGTTGTCACGTTGATAACCCATTTTGTATTTTGTATGTATCAGTCAGTATTACTTACGTACATTGCATTTATCACATGCATTTACCAATGTAAACAAATTGGCCAGTTCTCTACCTTTTTATATTTTTGTTTGGAATAGCGGTTACTTTGATGCTGATAGTTTATATTTAAATAGCTGATAGTCAATTACTGTTATTTGTATACATAAAATATACCTACCATCTACCATGTTTACCATAGGTGCCTTCGTGCTCTTAAGCTTATTTAAAAGTATTAGAACGATATTATCGAAAAAGTACTTCATGGTCAAGTCAAAATCAACAAAAACTGAAAGGTCAAAAATATCGTTGATTTATAAATATTTGACAAAGTTGCGTTCGGCTTCCGAGGTCGGAAACTTGGAATATTCATTAGACTAACACATCATAAACAACTCGGCAAAAAATCCGAACTACCAGATTTGATGTAACGTTTGATTCACGCGACAGACTGTGCGAACGATTGAATTAAAACTATTGACAGTTGCCTTCAAACTGACAAAAACATAAGACATGCCTTGAGATGAAGAAGAAAACACCGAAACACAATACTGCAGCGTGCGTTTCGCTAACCAAGTTATCATCATCAACACTACCAAGCTATTATGATAGGCCCACTGTTCCTAATCATCCTAATCATAATATAACTGCAAGTTGCTATTGAACGCATCCAGCTGCCTGTTGTTAATAATTCTTGTGTCATTTTATTAGCATTCCATGCCGTAGAGTAAATTATTGGTTCGTAAACAAACGTCTAATCGTATTGTGTGCTCAACAGGTCATTACACGTTTCAATACTAATAGATGATTTGTTATTGTCACCTACGTGTGTAACACTTATGTGTACCCACCAGAATTCCACCAGGAGAATCCATCGTCTGAGTCACGCCATCGAACTGGCCTTGCAAAGATTTGCGGTCGCATAAAGCTTACAATTAATTGAAATTAATTTATTACTACTGTCACTCATATATAACTCTCTGAAATGTTACTTTCAAATGGATTTTGGTTTACCTTCAATTTTGTTGTTGTAAATATAACTTCTACTAAAAGCCTTACAATAATAATAAAATGGCCAAAAAGGTAATGTAATAAAAATGGCCGCCTGAATATATTTTTTAAATATTGGTATAGGTACTCCAGAACTCTAGATCGATCTCTAGGCCTCTAGGCTCTTGGCTGTCGTACACCTATTTATATGCGTATAAAGTATTTTTTACGTTCGCAAACTTCATGAATAGAGTAACACGGCAAATTTGTTTGTACCTTAATAATTTCTTCACGGTATGGTTTTTACACCTGTGAAATAATTTGCGTCATTCAAAATCTTCCAAAATAAGTTCATATATTTCACAGACTGCAGCAATAGTAGATCTTCGTTGCCTATACCCAATTTATTTAAGTATAATGTCATTGTGCATTGTACTTAAATAACAAAAAAACTATTTGAAATATGAATAGCTTCAAATATGTGTTCAGTATATGTTCCTAGTAACTTTATTCAGGCATCTAAACCGTCTTCTTGGGCTATTGCATAATGGAAATATGAGTTCTGCTTTAGATAATATAATATTATAATCCAACAGGCAGTAGGCAGCATCTTTCATCTTTGTGATGTTAAAAATTTAGTTGGGCGACGTTATACCTATACCTACTAAATAGTGAGTCATCAGAAACGTTAACATGACAATGACGGGAAATTTATTTTTTATTTATTCAATGACTAATAACAGATTTGAGTACCTAATTTGAATTTGCATACAAAAGATGTTAGGAATCTACGTAACCTTTCTTCAAAAGAGAAATTGTATAAGGATTTTAAAAAAACGATTCTCTCCAGAAGAACGCTAGACTAAGTTATGGTATAAAACATTTGATACATTTTTTGTTTTTTTAAATATTTAATATTGGTAATCTATGGATATAAATTCATTAACCATACAAATATATCGCTATACGTGTATTCTAGTTATAGCTGTGTAATCTTTATATATAGGAGAAACTGGCCTAAAATGGCATATTTGGCTAATATGGCATATTGATTATTTTGAGGTGCTCGCTTGAGACAGAAATTGGCAACATAGTATAAAATAACATGGGTGTGTGCTTATGACCATACGATAGAAGTGAACTTTTATAATATCTTTTATAAAACGTCGTGAATTGTGGATCAGATGATGTTAATGCAAGTAGTGTGCGCACGTTTTTTGCGCAGGCATTAATACTAAGCCCAAAAATTACATTTGCGATGCTAGTTTTATAAAAAAAATATAATTTTATGTAAAGGAACAAACATAAATGCATAAATGTTCTCACTTTAACGTCAATAAAAAACCGTATCTTAATTAAAGCCTTTTGAATTTATGTTTATTTTTATATATGTATGCCATTTTGCCAGTAATAGTGAGGGTACCTAAATGTTTTATGCATACTTGTGTTTACTTGGATTTTGTTGGACTGGACTTATTTAGGTGGTAGTTTTTCCATGTCTACTAGAAAATAAAATAATTGTAGATTCTGCATCTTCTCAATTAAAAAAAAAGAGTTTTCTGATTCAGTTTTACGACAGCTACAAAAAAAAGTACGCCATTTTTAAACAATTTCCCCTACAGATAAGTCATCTGTAAAATATATTCAATGAATAGCACATACAATATGAAGGAGAAAGCTATAAAGTTTATTAGTTTACATTCAACTAATTCATCGTAGGGATATTGCTTATATTTCAATAATACTAATTTGCTTACCATAGATACGAAAGTTTATTTATTATGTGCAAAACAAAACAACAACCATGTGAACCTTTAAATATTTATAGTTATAGTAGTGTTTAAATATTAATAATATTTACCATTAAGATAAAACAATGTGAAGAAAACAAACAAGCAACTAATTACTATTAGGTATATAATTAATATTTATGATTGATTATAAATAGTGCGGATTTAGATTTATTTCACATCAACTCGTCAACAATTGAATTTTCTGCTAAAATATGAAAAAAATACTTACCAACATTACCTACAAGAATTAAATATTGAAATGAATAAAAAATATTGTATTAGTACGTTTACGTGATTAAAAAATTTAACCTTAAAACTATTCGAAAGTAAGTTCCGAGGTAAATCCAGACGATATTCGTTGCAGGATTAAATCAACGTCAAAATGCCGGTGTATTGCGAAACGATTTAAATACTCTAAATTAACAACATTGATTATATTTATCTTAACATGTTTGCTTAAATTGTAATAAAATCAATTATATTACGTAGGTATCCTCGAGTTCAAAGCAGGCGCCAGTCTCAGCAGATGAAAGTTTGTGTTTATGGCAAGGTCTATAGAAATTCGCATGATTTTATCGTCAACAATATTGGGTATTATTTGTCAACAATTCGCAACACAAGAAGTGTATTGCATTGCAAAATTATTTGCAGAATATGTATCTAAACATAATAAGTATGCCGGTATCTCACATATATGCATTTCTGAATATCATTAAAAACAGTCGATTATAGTGTAAATTTTACAAAAAATATTGTGAGCAAAATATGAAACTAAACTATAAATATCACTCCACGACCGTTTAATAATGACCCAATAATATATTTCGAATAGTGTTAAATAATAACAGCTGTGATTGTGAATGATTATACCACAGTTTACATTTGATTTACATACTGGGTGACACGGTGACCCACTCCTATATTTCCTTTAGTTTTCACATTCATTTTAAATTTGCATAAAGTACCCCTAAAAATGGATTTTTGGAAATTGAAAGGTATGAGATCATTTCCGGTTTACCTTGTATGTTTTTACATATTTGGATTCAATACAAAATTCTGAATATACTATGACGCTTTTGCGAATTTTTGAGTCGATGTTCAGTGTTTTAAGCATTTTAAGACATTTGTCTAGAGTGCTTTGAAATACCAAAATGTTCTACGGCAGGTCTAAGGGAAAAATATAATTTTTCGTTTAAAAAGTTTCCGGGAGTAAGCTCTGAAAAACTAAGAGTAGGGATTTTCGCTGGATCCCAAATACGTCGCCTCAAGACAACAAATTTTGAGTCATCTGTGATACAAGTTGAACATCGTGGAAACCATTTGTGGCGCCCACACAAAATTTCCTTGGAAATAAGAAGGCGAATGACTATGTACAGTTTGGTTAATGAGATGCTTGGGCGTTATAAAGCTTTGGGCTGTAATATGAGCATAAACGTGCAAGACCTTCACAGTTGTATCGATCACTTGGATACTTAAGGCAAGAACAAGGAGAACGTTTCCAGCAATATATAAAAACTATGGAGAACATACAAACACAACCATTCACGCAGCATTAATCCCCAAATTTAGATACCCTCCCAAGTACCCATCCCTTAACTATGTATACTATGTATATTTGGACCCTGAGCGTCCAAACCCTTAACCACCAAATATGTTTGAAAAAATTGAAAAATAAAAACAAAACAGAAAATAGAAAAGAACAAAAAACAGAAAATAATGCACAAAATATAGAAAAGGCAAAACAAAATCGCATGAAAAACAGCATGAAATAAAACAAGAAAAATAAAACACTAACCAAAAGAGGCATCCAGAGACAGATAAAAAAATAATAAAATAACATTTATAAAAGACCCACAAACAACTAATAACACTAACAGAAACATTGTAACCAACGCTTTTTAGCCTTATCTGCTTATGTAAAACATTAACCAACTAACATAGTAGAAAACTTAACAACCCGCAAATTCCACCTACACCTAAAAACCATAAGTTCGACACAGAAAACCATAAAAACGGATAGTCGAAGAACACGCAGAATTGAAAACAAATAAAACCGGCTAAAGTATTTTAAATTAAAATAGGTGCCAATGCATAGCATAAAACACGATGATAGAGATGTACCAAGGGAGATGGGACGTTCATATGGTGGCAGAGTGACAAACTACTGCTGGGGACTTGATAGCCCAAGCCAACTTTACCGAAGATAATCGTTAAAAAGACAATTTGTGCAGATTATTAAAATAAATTGTGTGGGATAAAATTATATATATTAAATCACCTGAACTAGAGCTGCTACAAAAAAAATAACCACGGTGTTGACATCACTATAATAGATATAATTAAAATCAGTGAAATTAATAAAAGCTGTGCAGCCTGTGAATCTGTGAATTTAATAAAATATTGTATACGCCATGTGAGTTAAATAAATTTATTCAACTTACTTGATGTATAAATATCTAATAACAAATATAAAAAAAAATAATTTATTTAGTGTGATATTTCATCGTGTATATTGCAACTGGTTTATAAAACATTTAAGAAAATCAGAAATATATGGGTTAGCCACGAGAACATATTACGGTATCTAGCCATCAAATTAATCAAAGAAATAGAAGGTATTGCAACAAAGTTGCTTCGTTAAATGTCAAAACTAACATGTTCTGCCTTAATGTGGTAATTAAGAGCACAATAATTAATATTATACCATGGCAGACAATTTTGCAAGCAGTTAAAAGAACTCAGTGAGTACCTATATCTTATATAATTTCTGATAATATTTACAATAATTTATACTTATATTTATAAAGTATTTAATTAAAAATTGTTAGTGTCGTATGTAAGAAACGTTAAATAAAATCAGTTTTTTCTTATAGTAAATAAATAATAATTCTACCTATAAGGTATATATAATTTACTAATTAAATCTTTAGTTCAACCTTTAGCCTTTTTTAGCATATATTAACGTGATTAAAAGAATATCAATTTGAAAGAATATTAATTTTGCTAATATAATTATAGTAATTATTAGTCTAGTTTAGTAAATTTATCATATATTTATAGGTTTATAATAATATCTTGCCTCAGATAAAGTTTCCATAAAGTACGTGCAGTAACTTAGGCCTTTATTTTAAACAATACCTTTATATAATATAATTTATCGTTTTACTAGCTGTTACCCGCGACTTCGTCCGCGCGAATTAAATGTGCGTTCCGAGCCCGCGCGACAGGCAGCCTTTGTGATATTAAGTCGTGGGAGGGGGAGCGGTAGGAGGCGCCTTTCGGTACAGCGGCGGCGTGCGCGTTCCTCTATGCTGATCAGCTTAAACTTTATTTCGTGGTATAAAATCTGACGTTAAGGCTGGTTTAGACGTTCAAATAATTTGTGAAATTTAGCTTACGTATGTGAATTTGTGCAAATAGTTATATGTGTATTAAAATAATAATGCACAAATCAAAGAGTTTGTTTTGAATTAAATCGCTCGCGTCTGATAAATTGTATTGTACAGTGCCTTGATAAACAATAGATTTAACCTCCACACGTGCTTCTTGGAAAAGTTTTGTTGGTGTATTTCTCTAATTGTGTGTCCTTTATCTTGTATAATAATATCCAAGAAAGAAAAATAATTCCTTAGTGAATTTATTGAATTATATAAAACGTTTCTTTTTCTGTGGAAAGAGAAATCTAAAGCATAGAGTGACCGAAATGCAAAATCTCAAGCATATGAGATCTGGAGATCCTTATTGAAAAAATGCAGTGTTGATGCTTTTTTTGCATTGATATATTTAAATTTATTTAGCCACCTTATGACACAAACAAGAATAACTACTTAAAATAAATAATTGTCAATGTATTCTATTGTACTTTCTCGTTTTTTAAATAATACACTATTAATTAGCAATACTCTGTCTCAAAGATGCTAAAACAACGGAACCAAATAAAATGTACGATGCAGAAATGACATTGTAAAAGCCAATTTACACAAATTACTTGATTTTCAAACGTTTTGACAAGAGATGGTTTGACTCAAACCACCTTTTTTAGTCAAACAATTACCTCAAATTTACTTGTACAAGCCGACTTGTGTAAATGACTTGTAAAACCAGCCTTTAATCAGCGTAAGCCTTACTAAATACCCGCTCAATTAATAATTATAAATTTAATGTATTGTTCACCCTTAATATTATATTTAGACGTTTTACGGACCTCTCGATATATTTTTTGGATAGATCGAACTACCTACTAGTAATCAAGTTATATGAAATGCATACTTCATGTTCTATTGCAACTGATCTGACACGTATTTATAAACAACACATACATATTAATGTTTAAAGCTGACAGAAACTTCGACAGGCTGCTCGCGAATGTGATTTAATTCACAGCTCTACAGAGCTAAATCTGGACTAATCTTACGTATAAATAAATTAGCACATTTAGATCGCTATCGCATGCCTCTGATCTCGATATCGGGTGATATACAAGATATTTATAATCCATGCATTACATTACATCTTCTTGTTTCAGCCTGATTACTACAGAGATGCTTCACACTTCCACAGGGTCGGCAATGGACCAGAATACCGCCTGGAGATACCGAATGCTAAGTTAGATTTTACTGGCACGTATACGGTCTACGCCAAAAATAGTCATGGAGATGCCAAAGCCATTATATCTTTGCAAATAAAAGTCCGTGGTGAGTCTCTTTAATAGCTATTTATGTAACCAGTTGGGAAAAGTACTATTTTGTGTAACGAGCAGATTTCTGCGGAACGAGCACTAGCGAGTTCCGCAAAAGGATGCGAATTACACAAAATAGAGTTTCCCACCGTGTTTCGTACAAGATTTTTTCTAATTTTCACCAATTTTATATTTTATGAGAAGAAAATCTGAGTTTTATACATTTAAAAACAGTCCAGTAGGTTGTAACGGTGTGACAGCTCGTCATTTTCATAGCTTGTCAGGTATGAAACCTAGGTACTATGAAATGAACTTTACAAAACCAGTTGCGTAATATTTTACTTTTCGAAACTGGTTGTGAAAAGTAAGACGTTTTCTAACGTCAAAGGGTTTTGAAAAGTGCCAGGTTACATGTTAAAATTAGAAAGGCCATTAGATGTCACACTCGCTATTAATTTTTATTAAAATGTTGTAAATCTTCATTCTGTCAATTTAGCTGAAAATGTCAAACAGCTGTCGCCTACTTGGCATATTTCAAATAAAAATCCCTTAACATCACACACTCCTCTATTTCATTCTGTATAATTAAATTACGTCACAATAAAGTATGTATCCTGTTTATATGATTTAAAAGACTAAGGATATAGCTAAAATCGAAAAATAAATAGTTTATGTAAATATCGGCCAGTCCATTTTTGAATTTATCGAAATTCAAATCAGATGGCAAAATGAATATCCTTTAATTTAGTCTTGCAGTGTATCTATATGTAGAGAGACAAGTAATAATATACCTTCACAATGGGCGTGAGATCATAATTACAATTCAGATTCCATAACCGTAAGACATACCTAATTGTTTTAAAACACTGGACCTCAGAACTCCCGCTATTTTCATATAGCCCTACCTTATAAATAACCAAATAAAGATTCTTGTTTTATTACACAGTAGGCAATCAAAATGTAATGTGAACTGGAATAAACAGTGGACTGGTAGGTACCTACCTTCGTTTGTCGCAAATGATTTATTCATTTTCAGATGATGGAGCGCATACGAATTTAATAAGTTGCTTTGGTGAATAAGTCTTTCTTTCGGTATTTTATGGCTATTAACATATAGCTGCAGTGCCGTATAAATACCAATGTAGTTTGGTATTTCTGTTATCACATAGTTTTCATGTTCAGTTTTATCTTTTGATTCTGTTGAGAGTAAATACCGTTTAATTATATGTCAATAGGTAAAAAATAACTTCTTTTTCAGATCCGATTCAAATCCCTGGCATGACGGATCGGAAAAGGATTGGGTAAATTTTAAAACTCCCGTCTATAGACAATTTTTATCTCACTGAATGCTTTGTTTTAGTAACGTCCAAGTCATCCCTAAGATCTTGATGGACCTCCGGGACATTCGGTGCTGTGATGGAGATTCTGCAACATTAGAATGCAAAATTGAGGCAACTTCTCCTCCAGATATTCGATGGGAGAAAGGAGGAAAAGTAAGCATCAAACATATACAGAGTTGTTTAACTTGCTTAAGTTAAAGAGTTTCTTCAGCCAAACGAGGGCAAAGAAAAAAATATGAAATTTTAGAGGATTGTTCGTTCATACACCTTACCACCGATTGTTTTTGATCTCACGTGCGTCGTTTAGGAGAAAATTTATCTCAAAATTGAGTCTTTATACATGAAGTCTTATGAGAGTTCACTCAGAAAATTGAGTTTATCCGACAAAAGTGACAGACAAAATAGAAGACATATCGCCGAAATTTGTATCAACGATACACTTCACGAACAATTTGGAAAAAAATCAGAGTCATTTACTACGTATTTTCGATGCAATAGATATAACAATCTGATCAAAAATAGCGATATCGCAGCCCAATTCCACAGAGAACTTATTTTGGCATACAGTATACATTATCTCGGGAAATATCAAAGCATGAATATCATATTACGTGTTATAGTTTTATTAACAACTTCTGTCGGCCGCGGCAATCACATTATGTGAAAACATCTTTGTCTCAAACAGGTTTGCTTATCATATTATCTTATTTGTAGCTGATCCACTTAGGAGGAGATTTCAATGCCGAATTTGATGGCGAAATGGCCAGATTATCCATAAATCAAGTTTACCCTGAGGACGAAGGAGAATACACATGTGTGGCGTATAACGAACTAGGAAAGGCATATACATCCGCTTGTCTTATCGTTGATTGTAAGTATTGATCTTATAAAATTGTGAATTACCTATCTGAGGCGCTAATTTAATTCTTTTACCGCATTTCTTGGAAGTGGCACCGGTCAAAGGGTATTTATTTATAACTTAACTCGGGAACTCGCCTATGACTTTGGCTGTCTCGTATATGTTTCATATTATGTTTAGTGTTCATTCATAGCGAAGAGCTGAAAGTCTCTTTCGAATGGGTCACTCGCGTTGCCTTATTTTTGACCCGGCTGTATAAAATTACAAATTAGGTCTTTTGATAACATCAAAGAAGTATATTTCATTCCGAATAGATTTTTTTACTATTTTGTAGCTTGAACAGAACAGAAACGATTTTTAAAATTCATCCTATTTTATGTGTAACTTGCCCTGTATATACACACATATTATGTCAGACAATATATTATTTGAAGTTAAGGAAATAACATTCATTCAAAAAAGTGCAATCGAAGCCTTAAAGGGCCATTTTTTTTTGAATAAAAATAACCACTTTTTATCTTTAACACCCTGTAACGCAAAAACTAGTTATATGATTCAGTTAGGACATTGAGAAAGTTCTGATCAGAAGATCAAAATCTAGAATATACTAAAATTTTAGCAAAAATCACCGAGAGCCATATTTCCTTATATACCTACTTTATGGGGTCATTTGTAATTAAATGTTTTTTGAATAAAATGTAACATAATATATTCATAAAACGGTAAATAAAACTAAGAAACCAAAAATAAACGATAAAACAGACACAACTATCTTACAAAGGTCGGATATTCCATGGCACTCTTCAGTACATACATATCTTTTTGAACCTGATACGTGCACGTTGGGCGCCATCCTAAAAAAAATGTTAGTATCGCATCGGGCCCCGCGTTGGGGGTCAAATCCTAAATTAATAGGATTGCTTCTGGCACCACGTTGGACGCCGTGTCCTAAATTAACTGAATAGCTTTGGGCGCCAGTCCTAAATTAATAAGATTGATTCGAGCTATATTTGGGATTAATCAACAACAAAAAAATTAGCTTTGAATCGTGTTATTTGCCCTATAGTTTTATCTGCTCAAACATTATTTTCGCGGCCCAGCGGTGTATGAGAAAATATTTATAAAGTCGTTCGACCAAGGCCAAACTTTCAACCAATTATGTGGCTGACAGCATAATTTGCTCAAACTTTTGCGATAGTCGAAATAAGCTCAAATCAAAGAATCAGTCTATAACGAACTTATGAAAAGTAAGCGGATGTGGAAGAGTTTAAGAGGTTATCAAAATACCCATTATCTCTCATCTCTCAAATGTTATTCAGAATAAATCCATCAGAAGGGCCGCAAAATGCATTCTCAGGGTGCATCATAAAAGCGTTCCAATAATGAAACATTTTATTTTTACCAAGAATTTAGTAAAACGAGAATTTCTTGGATTTTATTTTATATTTTTATTTTATTTTATAATACATATTCTACAAAAATTTTTACTATCAATAAAATTACTCTCATACCTAAAACACTTATTCTTAAATATTTTACCAGTTTCACAAAATATGTAGGTAAAACTTACGCTCATCTGTGGTAGGTAACACTTTTATGAACAGGTAGGTTCAGAGAACCCACTTGCTGTTTATTTAGGCATAAGGTTAAGCTACCTGTCAAAAGAAAGTTAAATAAACTTTCATATTTAGGTACCTTGATTGTAGGAAAAATAGACACTATTTCAATTCAAGTTGCAACACATTACAATTAGTAAAGTCTTTAAATTAAGTAAAATTAAGCTTAGTTGACGAAATATTGGTTAAATAAGGCATTGTGGCTATAAGTACATTATGATATGGTTATGTAAAGAATTATTTAATTAAGACATTGAGAAATATACATTTCATGAATATACATTTTAGGAATATACAGAATATTACTAGGAAACACGAAATTTTAGATCGCTTTGACACTCTGTAACTCACGTATTGGGGGTAATATCACAGACTGACGTCATCGGACAGAAAATTATGGGAAACAAAATGCGTGTGGCTGTATCTTTATTTATCATAGTATCATGATGTACCAACGTATAGTATGTTTATTTCGTGTCTGGAGTAAAGACGTTAAATTACGATTTTCTCGAAAATATTATTATGTAATCTACATAAATTTTCTTCCACTGAAATGATCATGAGAAATTTCACGAGATATGTGAATACCAAATGTAGGCTGTCATTTAAAAAATGTCAGTGACGTCATTATCTCAAAAACAAAAACCTATCAAGACATGTCACATACAAAAAAGAGTCTCCTCAACTCGATAATTTTTTTATCGATTTTATTCCAACCATTAAGCGGTCACTATATATTAAAAACATAATCAGAGAATATTAGCGTTGATTGAAGATATGAACTTCTCAATCAACGATATTCGTGATTTGCTAAATGACAGATTTATCAACAAGGGAAAGGTATAGGCATGTTTCAAAAATGATAGGAAAAATAGCAACTACGCAATAAAAAATTGTCAAATTGGAATAGCGGGTACATATTGAAATAACAGATTAAATGCTGTGGAGCAATTCTCCCGTCGCATCGTAAAAATATTCGTATACTAGGTTTAAATTTGAAATAGCAGCAGAAATATCTTATTTTAATACAGCCGAATTACCCGAGTTCCCTATTACCAATTTATTTATCGAAGGAATTACATTAAATGATGCGTTTATGTCGACGTGTTTCTAGTTTTTACTTTCGCAATTACTTAATGGTGGTAAAATTACAGATATTAATGTCATTTTCTATTTATTTTCAGTGCCAGAAGAGAAGGAAAACCTCCTCAGTCAGCAACTAATTCGGCCATCAGGTTTCTTAAACCGTTCTACGCCAATGTCAACACCTCGTACGACCCCCAACAGGAGTGTCTCTCCCCGTCCTCGACATAGGGAAATTCTGTCAACAGAAGCAAGAACTCGCAGGATGCGGGCAACCGCCCCTAAATTCTACGCCTACCCCCACAACCGGGTGGCGGAAGAAGGAGAAACTGTTCGATTCCAGTGTGCGGTAGCTGGTCATCCAGATCCATGGGTCATCTGGGAGAAAGACGGAATACCGGTCAGTTCTTCCGCCAGGTTAAGGATATCTGAAAAGGAAGATCTAAGGATATTGGAAATAAAAGATGTGGTGACGAGTGACTCGGGCGTATACAAAATAACATTAGAGAATGATGTTGGTCGAGTGGAAGCTTCTGCAAAACTGGACGTAATAGGTCATAGAATAGTTTCCTCTAGAGGTATTAGAGCACGCAGTTTGTCACCCAGAACAGCCCCCACTTAC
>CAXKVY010012729.1:0-15220 GCA_964058915.1 Tetropium fuscum | reverse complement strand
AGAGATTGGTTTGTATTTAACTAGTACATCTATTTCTTAACAATATTTATACTTTGTTGGTGATTCAATAATATTGAACAAATAACAAGAAAATAAGCTTAATCTGTCCTGAGACAACCTATAATCCTTTAAATTACTAACAATATGAGATATCAATTCCTTAACGAACAATGTGAGACATAAATTGAAAAAAACAATATTGTTATCTATTATAACAATTTTTATAAAAAGAAGTTGTGGATTGTTTGTTACCTAATTGGAAAGTTAACCCTTTGTAAACAAAAATAATTACTCGTGCACTGCACTGAAGCACTAATATGTTGACTCCTATTGGTAGTATGTTGCTACTACAATGGCTTCCTCGTTCGGAAAACTGCAACTGAGTCCTCGCTGTGTGAACAGCCTCGATAAATAATCTTACGGCCAAATCAGGAACACTACTTGTGGAATTGCTGAGACGTCAGCTTGGAAATATCATAACTTGTTGATATATTAATTTACTACTTGTAAATCCTTATCTTGATATGACTGAAACCACTATTTAACTATCTGAGATACGCCCTAGATATCTAATTACTGCTTGAATAAATCACAATTACTTGAAATTCACTAATTTACTTTACATTGTGTAATTATTAACATGGCCAAATTTCAATAATTAACTTGAATTTTACTATATAAATTCTTAGTTTTCTCAGAGAGAAACTTTATCGTGGCTACCATTTTTAAGTGCCTTTACGAACTCCTATCTTTTTGTATTATTTAAAATGTGTTTTGGTTATTACACGGGTTACACATAACTATTATTATGAACCACCGAGAACCACTTAGAAGTTGGTTCTTTCACCTTCATTGAGGATCTTTAGAATGGTGTACGACAAGATTTTATGCATTTTAAAGTTTAATATCTTCTGGATAATTGTATGCCTAATGCTTTTATATATAATATGTTCAAATAGAACAAATATAAATAGTAGACTAGGTTTGTGTATTGTAAGAATTTGAGTTCCGTCAAAAACTGATGTCAGAAAACGTCACTGCAAGTGTTGGAGTATTAATATTTTAAATTCAAGTATAAATTATCAATGAAACAGGTCGTACACCACTCTGGAGATCCTCAATGAAGGTGAAAGAACTTGTGCAACTTCTAAGTGGTTCGTTTCCGTGTATGTCCAGATATAGGACTGGTATGTGTATTTTCCTTATTATTCGTCTATTTGCTTATTTCTCTATGTAATGAAATGCGACAAACCCAAGATTACTTTTCACAAAAAAAAAAATTATCACTAATCCCTAATGACATCTATTGCAAATGCTAACAATACCTATCATCCTAGCCACAAGTAATTGAAATTGGACTCTAAGCTACAAGAGCATTATAGTTGCATCTGATATTTTCAATGCGCTTAAGATACTTGCGAAAGATGCAAGATCTGTGAATTTGTCATCGTTCTATTCGAAATAATACTTTTACCTATCCATAGGAATAAAGTTTAATTACCTTAAGCTTATTTCATTTCAAAAAATTTATGGACTTTGCGAAACTACAAAATATATAGCAGATAACTATGACCGTTATGTTAATAGCGTGTTAGACGGGAAATTGATATTAAATTTTATTTCAGGTCAAATTACCAAAACTGCCAGTTCCACCCCTAGAAAGGACCTTAGAAAAATACGAAAAAACTCTCCGACCGCTCCTAAGTAAACAAGAAAAAGAAAGGCTACATAGAATGATAGAACAGTTTGGAGGTCACAGTGGTTTAGGCCCAAAACTGCAATTGTATTTATTAGACAGAAGGGAAAAAATGGAGAACTGGGTAAGTAATATAATACAATATTTATTTCCAAAACAAATTCAAGATGTGTTTACTGCTGTTTAATATATTTTTACTAAAATAAGTAGTTCTCTCACTAACAAATATTATTTAATCTGTTACAAACTTATCGTTTTAAGCCTCGAATGGAGGGAGTTTAGTTTTTAAAAAGAGTTAAAGTCATCAGATAAATAATTAATTTAGTGACATTGTACATATGTTTGATTTTCCATATAATACTAATGATAAATTCCGGCGTTAAATTGTTGCGCCTAACGGTGTAGTATTATATTCAAGCTTATATCAGCGTAGGGTGGATGTGTCCATATTTATTTTTTATTTCTAGGCTTCTAGGAGTATTCACCCGACTAGCCACATCATTACGCTTATAGGCGCAGGATTACCTCAAAGTTTGTAAGGAATATTATCACTATAAATTACCACTCGGAACTAGTTTCTGCGAATTCGCTTTTATGAGATTTTTCGAACTTCATTTAAATCTGGATACTTATTAAATTAACGGAAACTTCGATGCAATTCAAATCCATGTATTCTTACTGCCATAAATATATAGTACGGGAGGCAGCGCTACATTTGGACCAGTCATATCATACCGACTGAACATCATAAATGCTTAAAGCATGTTAAAGTTGTTAAAAAAATATGCTAGGAGTATTTTCATACCGTGCTAAAATTTATGGAATAATTTTTTGCTAATTTTCAACAAAAAAAAATAATCAGCTGTATTGAAGAGAGGGGAGTTACGTCAGTCACGTATATAAACATATTGAAAATATTCAAGTAAACTGTAAAAAATATAAAATCATATTAAACCTTATGAACTTTATGCAGCTTATTTTTACACTTTTTAAATAATAATGAAAATCGTCAGCTGTATTTATAACGGGGTGTAAGACCGTCAGTCAGCGTCAACATATTGCGTAAACATGTTGCGCGCTCAGTGCATCTAAGTTATCTTTGACAAATGAACTGACGAGCTGACGGTATTTTTTTGAACAATAAAATTACTCTGTCTTTCAATTTTAATCTATATTATATAAAATTTACTAGAAGTAATGCCGCTTTATGCTATGAATAACGGGTTTTTAAAATATTTCTCATACTAATCAAGTTCGTATCGGTATTAAATCGGTATAATATGTACTGTAGAATCAAGAAATCTTAAGCTGTATGAAAGTCCCACTACTTAAGCCTACCCGATTCCACCCTAAAGATTTTCTTTCTCAGCCTCCAGGTATAATTGACAGTTATAATAGTGAGCTTACGATAATTGAGTGAGACAAACTTATACAAACGAAATGGAACCATCTGCTGCCTAGATTTTGACAAGGTAGTTCAGTTTCTAGTTGTGCTGTACTGTTGGAATGTAGGTAGTATTCAAAATGTCTGCGAAAACAAAACTGCTTTGTGTATTTAGTTTTAAAACAATCCAACCGCTTCATCCGTTCATTCCAAGTTATCTAGAAAAGTGTAAAAACAAAAATAAAAATTACCGTCAGCTGAATATTTGTGGGTGAAAATTTCGTCAGTCTATTGTTTTCGTCAGCGTTGCGTAAGTGATTACGCAACGCTGAGATTCAATGAGCGCGCAGCATGTTGATGACACTGACTGACAGTCTTACCCCAGTTATAAATACAGCTGACGATATTCTCTATTGTTTTAAAAGTATAAACATTCAGCTGTGAAAAGATCATAATGTATAAAGTGATTTTATACTAAAAAATTTTCAATATAGTTCATATACGTGACTGACATATAAGCCTCTCTTCAATACAGCTGACGATAATTTTCTTGCTGAAAATGATATAAAAAAGCATTCTAGAGAAATGACGATGTACATGTACTTAATTATTTCACATTCATACTTTTTTTTCAAATTCAATTCAATTAAATAAAACATTTACCTACATCTAATATATAATTGCTATCTTATTCAAAATATTTACATTTGCGTTCAGCGCTCACCCTTGAAGCATCTCGGAGAAAAGATAAAAAAACATGAAAAATCGGCCAAGCATATTATGTATAATATTGTAAGATTTTAGGTACTGGGAACAACTAATATCGCTTCTAGTTGAAGTAGTGCGTATGCTGAAAATATTTGCAAGTACAACGAAAGTATCAAAAAATCCAAACGTCATCCTCAAATAAAAATGTCATCCGCATCTAATTCAACAGCGTCGAGAATTGTAAAACATATCATGCCTCGTAGGTATAAATTCTACAAATTGCAGTAGAATACTCAACCTTGTGCAGTCCATTTTTATTTCAAAATAACCCAAATATGATGTTTCCATAATATAACTAAATCGGATTTCACCTTTACTTTATTTTCGCATTTACAACACTCGTGGCACAATTTCCTATAACATGGAGGCTATGTCTGCTTCTAACTACCCTAGATATGGGTATTGCCTATACCTAGTATTGTTTCTATTACTTAACATATTTAATAAATTCTGAGTGAAATTTTACAGATTATATGTGATGAAAATTTATATAAAATGACTATATTAAAAGCCGTTAACTAAAGGATGTTATCACTTGGTCGGTTATTAGATTTTCCTCCTATAGCATGTCACCATATTTAATGCGGAAATTGCAAGTTGTATTACGGGTATATTGATATTTAATGCTATTTAGTTTATGGTTTATTATTGCTATATTGAGCGTCCCTGACTCTGACTTAAATTCTTCTTAAATAAGGGGTAATTTTTTTGGCAGCTAAATTCTTCATACATTGATTAAAATACATTATACTTATACATTATAGCACTTACATTGAATGTATATTTTTATTATTTTTTATTATTCCTTAATATGTTTTCTATGCTTTGTGACTCGGCTTGCTACAACAATTTACTTGCCTGTTTCAAACGAAACCATGTTCCATACAGGGTTTTGGAAAAAGCAACATTTTTTTGTTGGTCATTTCAAGTAAATAACTCCTGGAAAGTTTTTCGCTTAGATCATATCTACGTAATGACTTTCTTTATTACATAATATATGCTAATGACAATTTCTACAATAAACGGGGAATCATTTTCTGTCATACAATGAATGTCAATAAATAATTCAGTAATATAAACTCGACTTCAAACACGTATAGCATTGGCATATTAGAGCAACCCGTTTTTCTAATAGGTTTATTTATTAATGGAGTTTTTAGCACGAGTATATTGTTAAAAATGGCGAAGTTTCCGGGTATATATTAGAGATTCTCAGTTAATTTTGAATAATTTCTGTTGTCAAACTCACCACTTTAAAATTTAATAATGACTTACAAAAACAGTGCAATATCAGACTATAAATAGCAAAAATATCCGCCATCTTGAATTATAGAAAAACATTTGAAAAAAAATAACTATTATTTTTTTATGTTTGTCCACGACGATTATTTGATAACAATCCAATAATATATTTCCAAAATGTTATAAATATAATGGTATCCACAATACCATAGTATTGAATAACAACAGCTGATAATTATTATTCCACGCTTTTAATTCAGATTTTATTTACATAGGCATATTTCCATGGCAACGTACACACAAGGTCGCTATATGACCGCCGAATCGTGGAAACTAATGACATTGACGTTTTTTGTGATATTTTTCCCAAAAAAACGCATAAAGAACTGAAAAGCAACTCGTTCAAGGTAGTAAACGTATAATGGTCGTGAACTAATTATAGTGTCCAACTCCTTCTGCGCTAACGCCTTCGACTCGTGACGTAAATATGACCTAATAATTGCTGTCATTAATTGTTCCTTGAATAATATACTGGTTTAGTTCTTGGGAGATTTTACACAGGCACCTTATAATAGGTCAACTTATTGTACACTATCAGGTGATTCCTTTATCGCTACAAATAGATGAAAATTGTAATATCATTGTCAGTACCCACGTTCTTTGATCCGACCGCTACAGCGAGATCGGCATCAGCCACCAGATAATTACCAGCGACTTGGACATTGCTTTGGTTATTCTTTAATCATTAAGTAATGATGAGCAAAACAATAATATATAAACAAACCCTTAAATTTGCATTGCAATGTAATAAGCATATATTATAATGGTATCTAATCAAAGCTGTTAAAATATTACGAGCCCAATTATTTTTCAATTATGTAGCTAGATCCATAAATTTATATTACAAGTGCTGCTGTGGCTATGAACAAAAGGATAATCCATGATTTTATGAAAGTTCAAATTTAACGCTTTTCAGTGCAGATTCTCCTGCATCAGCCCCATAAAATCCAATTATAATTTTTAATCCCCCGAGGGGCTACGAAATGCGCTGTTTGCTCTTCAGGTCTAGTGGGATTAGATTGAGTTCAGAGAGCTTATATCCGTCACAGTTACTGGTACAGAACGTTCCAGGAACAACAATACTATCATTTAATTCATTTTAAAATTTGAAATGCACATTAAACGTCACATAATTGAAATTTTTGTTCGTAATTAATTTTTAAAAAATCCTTAATTCAATTATTAAGTTTATCTATAAAATGAAAAAGTAAAAATGATATGATACATCAGATTCACATACAACAGGGATTTTTGATAATCAACGAATATTGTATATAATTAAATACATAATATGCAATGATTCGAGGGCATATAGTATATTGATATATATTGTTACGCCACTAATTCGTAAAATAAGTGATATAGTCCAGAATCCAAATACACTTTATTTACTTCCAAACACAACAAGTCACAACTGTTTACAATGATAAATACTACTGAACACTTTTAATTACTTGTTAATTGGTCTAGTCTCTAATAGCGTTTAAACTAAGCTGACTAATGTAACGATCGGCTGGTCCCTATATACTATTTTCAAGGTTCTGGATATTTCTGGAAGCTTTTCGATTCTTTTAGATTGCTCTCAATTATTCCATCCCATTCTAGATTATATACAGGGTGTCTCGAAGAGTTCTACTTTTACTACTTTTCTAAATGGGGTCAGGGACGTATCTCGGTTGCATCCCCAGATGCGATGTTGCTATATAGTCGGGTGCGGGGTTGCCAGATTGTGCAGATTTTCCCTAGACCTGGGGAATTTTCAATACATCATGCACGCAATGGCTTGTGACAACTCCGTAATAATATCTTGTTTAGAGATAGTATATAATATTAAAAATACCTATATAATTTATTTAATATATACATGAAACATACGTATGTCATTTCTGAACAGCGTCATCATCAATATTAAAAAAACACAAACGGCTAAAACTAACTAGCTAAAGGGAGGGTGGAAAATACTACGTTTACTTTCCGAATCGGTGATCAAACAATTTTCATACCTAACAAGATCAGTACGGCTGGGGGAGCCTTGAAACGCGCGCTTCGCTGCCCACACTCACACGAATACATTTAGTAATTGGATGTCTCCATCATATTCCATCTCGTCGTGTTTACTAAACTGCATTTAATTGATAGTGGATCGATTAATATTTAATATTTACCTGGCTAATGGCAATGATTATTAATATTTTTACAGCTATCCCTCGTAGTCCTCACCAGATTTCAAATTGCTATATTATATTTTATAGAACAATGAGAAAATTGTGAAATTGATGTATACAAAGCATTTAATTTCAATACTTCTAGGAAGTCTTCCAGGTCTGATAAATACAAATTGTAATGTAAAACATAAAAGTAAGAAAATAAATTGCAAATTAATTCTAAAAATACTGAAAATGATCTCCTTGATGCTTGAACATAAATTGGTACGTCAAAAATGTTCCAACAGAATGAATCCATTTTGTTCGGAGGTAAAAACATATATGTAATTATATTAATTTGTTGTAAACAATAATTAACCTCAAATTTATCGAATAAAATGCTCCATAACGACATACATAGCAGACGAACTTACCAAATCAATTAACAATGAACAATCACTTTCGAATAAGGGAGGCGGTTACGTGACAGAATGAAAGATTAATCTTTATTGTCAAATACTATAAGTAGATGATTAATTAATAATTAATATATATTTTTCACACACATGTCGACCGGTCATCTGTTCTTTTTTTTAAATTTTGCCATCGCTGTAGAAATTGGGTGTAAATTTAATAAATTAAACTTCAGGTAGGATCCACATTTCGTTGGATCGATATGGAGGAGAAATAAATAGTATATAATTATTTTTACATTTTTCTTACGTTCCCACTTTTCGTCTTTATATTAAACTTACAAAAGGTTATCTTTATTAATAAAATATTTTTAGCAAAAAAACAAAATCGACTTCAAAAAAATCTATTCTAATTACTGCACAATAAAAAATAATTACGTTATTCATTCTTACTTAGAATATAATCAATTTATTAGGTATTGTTATTTTTGACGTCGATGCCAGCCAATGTTTACAAACGTATAACGAAGTAGCACAGGTATACATCTCTAATTGTATTCGACTAAAACTTTAAATTCTGACACCGACTCCAAAAATAACAATAGTTGTATATTTTTAATAATTGGCCTGATAAATTGATTATATTCCAAGTAAGAATGAATAACGTAATTATTTTTTACTTTATAGTGAAGTAATTACATTAATTTTTTTTTGAGGCCATTGTTGTTTTCTTTTTGTTAAAATGTGTTAAAATGCTACCTATAAGAGTTCGTTATATTTAACCTATCTAACCTATATATAAACTATGTATATTTATATATTTATAATATCTATCTGCATTGTAATTTATGTATTTAACCTAATTTTAATTTTCTTAGTGTCTAGTTGTAGTCTTGCTGTAGACTTGGATTTCCATTTCCATTTCCATTTTAATGACAGGTACTGTCATTACTGTACTGTAAGGAGACATTTTGCAACAACTTGGTTCGAAGTATTCAACTTCAAATAACAGAAAACTGTTGCATTTTTCGGGCAAAAACTTACAAAAAAAGCAAAAAAGGGCAAAAAAGTTACGATGCAAAAACTATGGGCCACTTAAATTTATGAGAAAAAAATGATCGGTAAAACCCCAACCATTTGTATATTGACCATTATCCCTTTACATATTACTTTAGTTTATTATTACTCACGTAATGTAAAAGTCTGGCCTAAAAACTCTAAAACTAAAAAATAGAGAAAGAACAATGATATAGCACAAAATGTAGATTTTTTTGTATTTCTGTAGCATAACAAATAACGGAGATATCTGTTGCTAGTTTGCATTATACACTGCTGGTCAATAGGTTGGAATAATTCAAAATTTTAATGTAAATTTGGATGCATATATTATTATCTTCTGAATACCGAGAATTTAGGAAAACCAAAATCGAGATAAAATTTGTATACCAGGGTAGCCTATCGATCAATTAAAAAAATTAATTTGGCCGCTTTTCTTGATATCCTGCTTATTTTAAAATATACGGGGGTTTTATTGAAATTAAGACATTTTTTTGAAAATGCATCTCTTACTGTTTAAAAACAAAGTAAGTTATGTATTTTTTTCTTATTTTCAAGTACTCTGTAAAAAACCCAATGTGTAAAATTACAATGAAAATCATTGGCAACTTCGTAACCCATGATTTTTAGTGTAAAATTACATACCAATGTATGGTTACCAGAAGCATGTATTATTACATTTCCTGTCGAAAATACATTTTTTACGAAAATCATTGTTTACGATGTAATACATTGTTTTAATTTCACTAATGTAAATTTACATATCACAAATGTTAATTTATATAGTGTGGATGTAATTTTACAGATTATTTAGGTAAAATACCAATCTCACATTTTATTTTCACATACGTTCTTTGTGTATTATCGTTTCTATTAAGTGAATTTGTATTGAATATATAATAATATTGAATATCAGTGTGTGTGTGTAATACAGAAGTAAATATAGATTTCTTCTACATTTACTTCTGTAACTTTACGTATAACAAATTTTAATTTATATATTGTGGGTATAATTTTACAGATCATTTAGGTAAAATTCTAATTTCACAATATATTTTCACATACGTGATTTGTATGTTATCTATATTTTTTATTATGTGAAGTTACATTCAATATCAGTATTTGTGCAAGGGATAGTAATCAATATTTTCATAAATTAAGGATTTTTTATGATACAGATAGGTACAAAACCAGAACGGCAATGTTACTTTTCCGGTTTAGGACGGAAAAGTAACCGTGTAAAATTCTTCTACTTTTTATGGAATTATAGATACTTGTTGCAGCAAATTCGCAATCAACGTTTGTAAAATTCCGCTGTTAAATGTAATATATCTGATCTTTTATGGAATTATACGTATTTGCGCTGGAATATAGAAAATTCGTAATCAGCGTTTGTAAAGTTTCTGCTAAAATCTAATATGTAGGACTTTTTATGGAATTTTACATATTTGCATTGAATTACAGTAAATTCGCAATCAGCGTTTGTAAAATTCCTCTGTTAAATGCAACATGTAAGGGTTTTTATTTAATTATACATATTTGCGACGGATTCCAGTTAATTCGCAATCAGCGTTTGTAAAATTCCTCTGCTAGATGTGAAATTACTTAATCATGACTAAAATTTGCAGGAGACTAGTAATTTTACAGAAGTCTATAAATTTACATTAAAACTAAAAATATTTTACATGATTTTGAAAATTTCAGGCTATTTCATGTATATTTACTTTATTGTCAATGTAGATACACAACCATTCTTTACAGTGTAAGCTTGCTATTTTACTATACTTAAATTTTTTTAATGCATCTCTTACTGTTTTTAAACAATAAGAGATGCATTTTTTTTAAATATCCTAATTTCAATAAAACCCTCGTATATTCGAAAATAAGCGAGATATTAAAAAACGGCTAAATTGTTTTTTTTTCAAATTGATCATGGCTAAAGGCATGACCTAAAGGCATGGCATGGCATGGCATAAAGATTTTATCTCGATTTTGGTTTTCCTAAATTTTCGGTAAAACTGAACTTTTAATTTTTTGTAGGGATTTTGTTTACACCCCGTATAATGCTTTTTTGAGCACGATAGACGCATGATATTCATGATTGATCTATTACCAATTAAATTTACAAAAACGACTTGAAAATCGTATTTTGATATTCCATATTATTCAGAAGATCTCTTCAGAAGATCTATTCAGAAGCATCCAACTAAATAAGATGTGAATCCATAAATTGCTTAAACCGGGCAGTTTCCACCCCTTAAAAACCAAAGACGGGCATATGTCACTTTTGAAATTAAGGGTAAGATGAGCTTAATTCCAAATTTTCATTAAAATCGATAGAGGTTAAAAGAACTCAGAGGTAAACTTAGCTTATTTTTAGAGGTAATACGTAGCCTTGACTAGATCTATATATATATATATATATATATATATATATATATATATATATATATATATATATATATGTATATATATATATATATATATATATATATATATATATATATATATATATATATATATATATATATATATATATATATATATAAATATATATATATATATATATATATATATATATATATATATATATATATATATATATATATATATATATGTATATATATATATATATATATATATATATATATATATATATATATATATATATATATATATATATATATATATATATATAAATATATATATATATATATATATATATATATATATATATATATATATATATATATATATATATATATATATATATATATATATATATATATATATATAAATATATATATATATATATATATATATATATATATATATATATATATATATATATATATATATATATATATATATATATATATATATATATATATATATATTGCATAGCCTAATGCTTTCTTAACATTTCGTTTTTTTATTCGCTTGTCAAAACGTTGTTATACAGAATTTATGTTTTGAATATGGAACAAGGTAGAATAAATCTTAACCATGATGATTGTGTTCAAGCAGTGACATTAATAAATGAAGGGTTGAGAATGCGGGTAGTAGCTGATATACTAGGAATTTCTGTTTCAACCATATTAAGAGTCGTACAGCGGTTTCGAAAAACACAGAATTACGACAGGCGAGGCGGCGAGGACAAGGAAGACGAGTTACGACAGCGATTCAAGATCGTTTTATTAGAGTTCGAGTTCTGCGAGAACGATTTGTTACCAGCACAAACCTTCAGACATAGCTAAGTGCCGTCCATGATGTTGAAGTTAGTGCTGAGACAGTAATAAGAAGACTCAAAGAAAGTAATCTTCATATACGAATTCCAGATACAGGACCCACTCTTAATGCAGAGCACAGAAGAGCTAGGTTACAATTTGCTAGGGAGCATTTAGAGTGAAATATTGAAGACTGGGGAAGAGTGCTATTTACTGATGAATATAGGTTTTGCCTCTACAGTTCTGATCGCCGACAAAGAGTTAAAAGAAGACCAAATGAACGTTACGCACAATGTAACATACGTCAAACCACTCTCTTCAATGGAGGTTCCGTGATGGTGTGAGGAGGAATTTCATTAAATGCACGTACAGAATTGTTACCAGTACATGGAGGTGCACTAAATAGCAAAAGGTACATTAGAGAGATTTTATCAGAACATAACATTGTCCCATTCGCATCTTACATCGGTGACAATTTCTTGTTAATGCAAGACAATGCAAGACCTCCTGTTGCTCATATTGTCGATGAGTATCTCGATGAAGTAGGTGTCGAGACACTAAATTGGCCAGCACGAAGCTGTGATATCAATCCTATTGAGCATATATGGGATATATTCGGTAGGCAGTTGAGAAAAACACGACCACCCCCTATGACCCTTGGAGAAGTACAAGAGGCACTAACCCAATTGTGGAACGCTTTGGACCAGGAGGATATTAGGCGATTATATCTAAGCATGAGGCGACGATGTGGATCTGTAGTGAGAAGTAGGGGCGGAAATACTCGTTATTAGTTTTTTGTTAATAACATTAATTTGTTTGTTTTTGTTTTTTTTTCTTTCTTTAAATTCAAATTGCTATTTTAGATATTATTTCCGGTGCTAGTTTTCTGGCCTACTTAATTCTTTTTTAATTAAAAGGCTTTCAAACATGATGATTTTAAAATCTCTCTATTTTCATTAAAAATTCAATTATGGTTTACAGTATTTGTGTCTGATATGACCCATAGTGTTTCAATGTTTGAGAAAAAACTATCGTCATTGGTACAGCATGTATGTATGTAATTTTTTGATTAAACAACAAATTTAAAAAGTTCAGCGAATTCACTACAAAATTTCCGACAATTTAAAAAAAGATGATCAAATATATATATATATATATATATATATATATATATATATATATATATATATATATATATATATATATATATATATATATATATATATATATATATATATATATATATATATATATATATATATATATATATATATATATATATATATATATATATATATATATATATATATATATATATATATATATATATATATATATATAATATATATAATATATATATATATATATATATATATATATATATATATATATATATATATATATATATATATATATATATATATATATAATATATATAATATATATATATATATATATATATATATATATATATATATATATATATATATATATATATATATATATATATATATATATATATATATATATATATATATATACAGGGTGAGTCAGTTTTTTGTAGACAAACTTTAACAGGGGATAGAACGCACGTTTTTAAAAAGAAAAGTGCCTATAAAGATATGGCCGATCTAGCTTCCTAAGGAAGATACAGGGTGTTAAAATTTAATTTTTTTTTACATTAATGTGTAATATTTTCTGAACGGAATGATATATTCACTAAATATTTTACACATATCTTAACCTGCATAGGATCAACATGTTGTATTGTTCCTGTCGAAAATACTATAGTGGATGTTACTTTTTTCGGGTACTTCGACTATTCTGCATAATAGAACTATTTTTTCGTACGCCACAGACATTATCTGATACATATTTCTAAAATAACGGCCCCTTAGTAACAATTTTGATCTCTTGTAATTTTGCTCTAACTATGACAGTTTTCGAGATATTGGCCGTTGTTTCTCTGACAGTGTAATGTCGTTATTATAATTTTTTTTCTCGAATTTTCTTTGTAAACGGCATGTTACACTAATTAAAATCTGGCAAATCACATAAAATAACTTTTTAATCTTAAAAATAATAATTAATAACAGTGAAAATATTCAAGATGAAGCAAAATTGTTTGTAGATAAACTTGTAATACGTCAAACTGTCGTTTCAAAATATGACATAATGCTTACTTGTTTTCAAAGGAGTATAATATTTTGTTGCAATTATTACGTACAGTTACAAATACGCTAGTTTTAAATGGAAATTATTTAGCGAACAACAACAAAAATTGAAACAGAAATTGGTACATGCACAAGTTTAATAAAACTTAAAGGAAATTTTTAAGACTTTTGGCAACTGCACAATAATCTATTGTATTGTAAGTACATTTGTAATTTAACAGATTTCAACATATAAAAGTATTGTATTTGAGTAAGGCTTGATATAACAAATATTTATTTTGACTACATTGGAAAAAGATAAAGAATAAGAGATTTCGGCTTTTTAGAATCCTTAACACACCATATTTTGGTAGGTTTCGTTGAAAGAATTAAATATTTAGCCGATAATTATTATTGCTAATAAATAAATTACTTAATTTAGTACCACATCAAACACTAAAAATCAAAATAACTAGGAACCGCACAGGAATTTCGAAACAGAAGAAGGGACATTATTTTTGTTAAACTGTATGTAGATAATGAAAATAACAGTTTTTTTTTAAATAGTCTTTGGCGTAGATGTTCTGTTTACGAAAGGGGTGGAGCACCCCTTCAACCCCGCCACTGTTCAAGTTTTTGAACATTCTTACCGCTTGTTTTATGCGCCTTAATTAATAGGCATTATCCCCCAAACATGAAAAAATCTAAGCGTTCGTTTATAAGTCATAAAGAAAATTCGAGAAAAAAAATATAATAACGACATTACACTGTCAGAGAAACAACGGCCAATATCTCTAAAACTGTCGTAGTTAGAGCAAAATTACAAGAAATTGTTACTAAGGGGCCGTTATTTTAGAAATATGTATCAGATAATGTCAGTGGCGTACGAAAAAAAAGTTCCTTTATGCAGAATAGCCGAAGTACCCGAAAAAAGTAACATCCACTATAGTATTTTCGACAGGAACAATACAACATGTTGATCCTATGCAGGTTAAGATATGTGTAAAATATTTAGTGAATATATCATTCCGTTCAGAAAATATTACACATTAATGTAAAAAAAAATGAAACTTTAAC
>CAXKVY010012728.1:10000-18915 GCA_964058915.1 Tetropium fuscum | reverse complement strand
AGCATTCTAGAGAAATGACGATGTACATGTACTTAATTATTTCACATTCATACTTTTTTTTCAAATTCAATTCAATTAAATAAAACATTTACCTACATCTAATATATAATTGCTATCTTATTCAAAATATTTACATTTGCGTTCAGCGCTCACCCTTGAAGCATCTCGGAGAAAAGATAAAAAAACATGAAAAATCGGCCAAGCATATTATGTATAATATTGTAAGATTTTAGGTACTGGGAACAACTAATATCGCTTCTAGTTGAAGTAGTGCGTATGCTGAAAATATTTGCAAGTACAACGAAAGTATCAAAAAATCCAAACGTCATCCTCAAATAAAAATGTCATCCGCATCTAATTCAACAGCGTCGAGAATTGTAAAACATATCATGCCTCGTAGGTATAAATTCTACAAATTGCAGTAGAATACTCAACCTTGTGCAGTCCATTTTTATTTCAAAATAACCCAAATATGATGTTTCCATAATATAACTAAATCGGATTTCACCTTTACTTTATTTTCGCATTTACAACACTCGTGGCACAATTTCCTATAACATGGAGGCTATGTCTGCTTCTAACTACCCTAGATATGGGTATTGCCTATACCTAGTATTGTTTCTATTACTTAACATATTTAATAAATTCTGAGTGAAATTTTACAGATTATATGTGATGAAAATTTATATAAAATGACTATATTAAAAGCCGTTAACTAAAGGATGTTATCACTTGGTCGGTTATTAGATTTTCCTCCTATAGCATGTCACCATATTTAATGCGGAAATTGCAAGTTGTATTACGGGTATATTGATATTTAATGCTATTTAGTTTATGGTTTATTATTGCTATATTGAGCGTCCCTGACTCTGACTTAAATTCTTCTTAAATAAGGGGTAATTTTTTTGGCAGCTAAATTCTTCATACATTGATTAAAATACATTATACTTATACATTATAGCACTTACATTGAATGTATATTTTTATTATTTTTTATTATTCCTTAATATGTTTTCTATGCTTTGTGACTCGGCTTGCTACAACAATTTACTTGCCTGTTTCAAACGAAACCATGTTCCATACAGGGTTTTGGAAAAAGCAACATTTTTTTGTTGGTCATTTCAAGTAAATAACTCCTGGAAAGTTTTTCGCTTAGATCATATCTACGTAATGACTTTCTTTATTACATAATATATGCTAATGACAATTTCTACAATAAACGGGGAATCATTTTCTGTCATACAATGAATGTCAATAAATAATTCAGTAATATAAACTCGACTTCAAACACGTATAGCATTGGCATATTAGAGCAACCCGTTTTTCTAATAGGTTTATTTATTAATGGAGTTTTTAGCACGAGTATATTGTTAAAAATGGCGAAGTTTCCGGGTATATATTAGAGATTCTCAGTTAATTTTGAATAATTTCTGTTGTCAAACTCACCACTTTAAAATTTAATAATGACTTACAAAAACAGTGCAATATCAGACTATAAATAGCAAAAATATCCGCCATCTTGAATTATAGAAAAACATTTGAAAAAAAATAACTATTATTTTTTTATGTTTGTCCACGACGATTATTTGATAACAATCCAATAATATATTTCCAAAATGTTATAAATATAATGGTATCCACAATACCATAGTATTGAATAACAACAGCTGATAATTATTATTCCACGCTTTTAATTCAGATTTTATTTACATAGGCATATTTCCATGGCAACGTACACACAAGGTCGCTATATGACCGCCGAATCGTGGAAACTAATGACATTGACGTTTTTTGTGATATTTTTCCCAAAAAAACGCATAAAGAACTGAAAAGCAACTCGTTCAAGGTAGTAAACGTATAATGGTCGTGAACTAATTATAGTGTCCAACTCCTTCTGCGCTAACGCCTTCGACTCGTGACGTAAATATGACCTAATAATTGCTGTCATTAATTGTTCCTTGAATAATATACTGGTTTAGTTCTTGGGAGATTTTACACAGGCACCTTATAATAGGTCAACTTATTGTACACTATCAGGTGATTCCTTTATCGCTACAAATAGATGAAAATTGTAATATCATTGTCAGTACCCACGTTCTTTGATCCGACCGCTACAGCGAGATCGGCATCAGCCACCAGATAATTACCAGCGACTTGGACATTGCTTTGGTTATTCTTTAATCATTAAGTAATGATGAGCAAAACAATAATATATAAACAAACCCTTAAATTTGCATTGCAATGTAATAAGCATATATTATAATGGTATCTAATCAAAGCTGTTAAAATATTACGAGCCCAATTATTTTTCAATTATGTAGCTAGATCCATAAATTTATATTACAAGTGCTGCTGTGGCTATGAACAAAAGGATAATCCATGATTTTATGAAAGTTCAAATTTAACGCTTTTCAGTGCAGATTCTCCTGCATCAGCCCCATAAAATCCAATTATAATTTTTAATCCCCCGAGGGGCTACGAAATGCGCTGTTTGCTCTTCAGGTCTAGTGGGATTAGATTGAGTTCAGAGAGCTTATATCCGTCACAGTTACTGGTACAGAACGTTCCAGGAACAACAATACTATCATTTAATTCATTTTAAAATTTGAAATGCACATTAAACGTCACATAATTGAAATTTTTGTTCGTAATTAATTTTTAAAAAATCCTTAATTCAATTATTAAGTTTATCTATAAAATGAAAAAGTAAAAATGATATGATACATCAGATTCACATACAACAGGGATTTTTGATAATCAACGAATATTGTATATAATTAAATACATAATATGCAATGATTCGAGGGCATATAGTATATTGATATATATTGTTACGCCACTAATTCGTAAAATAAGTGATATAGTCCAGAATCCAAATACACTTTATTTACTTCCAAACACAACAAGTCACAACTGTTTACAATGATAAATACTACTGAACACTTTTAATTACTTGTTAATTGGTCTAGTCTCTAATAGCGTTTAAACTAAGCTGACTAATGTAACGATCGGCTGGTCCCTATATACTATTTTCAAGGTTCTGGATATTTCTGGAAGCTTTTCGATTCTTTTAGATTGCTCTCAATTATTCCATCCCATTCTAGATTATATACAGGGTGTCTCGAAGAGTTCTACTTTTACTACTTTTCTAAATGGGGTCAGGGACGTATCTCGGTTGCATCCCCAGATGCGATGTTGCTATATAGTCGGGTGCGGGGTTGCCAGATTGTGCAGATTTTCCCTAGACCTGGGGAATTTTCAATACATCATGCACGCAATGGCTTGTGACAACTCCGTAATAATATCTTGTTTAGAGATAGTATATAATATTAAAAATACCTATATAATTTATTTAATATATACATGAAACATACGTATGTCATTTCTGAACAGCGTCATCATCAATATTAAAAAAACACAAACGGCTAAAACTAACTAGCTAAAGGGAGGGTGGAAAATACTACGTTTACTTTCCGAATCGGTGATCAAACAATTTTCATACCTAACAAGATCAGTACGGCTGGGGGAGCCTTGAAACGCGCGCTTCGCTGCCCACACTCACACGAATACATTTAGTAATTGGATGTCTCCATCATATTCCATCTCGTCGTGTTTACTAAACTGCATTTAATTGATAGTGGATCGATTAATATTTAATATTTACCTGGCTAATGGCAATGATTATTAATATTTTTACAGCTATCCCTCGTAGTCCTCACCAGATTTCAAATTGCTATATTATATTTTATAGAACAATGAGAAAATTGTGAAATTGATGTATACAAAGCATTTAATTTCAATACTTCTAGGAAGTCTTCCAGGTCTGATAAATACAAATTGTAATGTAAAACATAAAAGTAAGAAAATAAATTGCAAATTAATTCTAAAAATACTGAAAATGATCTCCTTGATGCTTGAACATAAATTGGTACGTCAAAAATGTTCCAACAGAATGAATCCATTTTGTTCGGAGGTAAAAACATATATGTAATTATATTAATTTGTTGTAAACAATAATTAACCTCAAATTTATCGAATAAAATGCTCCATAACGACATACATAGCAGACGAACTTACCAAATCAATTAACAATGAACAATCACTTTCGAATAAGGGAGGCGGTTACGTGACAGAATGAAAGATTAATCTTTATTGTCAAATACTATAAGTAGATGATTAATTAATAATTAATATATATTTTTCACACACATGTCGACCGGTCATCTGTTCTTTTTTTTAAATTTTGCCATCGCTGTAGAAATTGGGTGTAAATTTAATAAATTAAACTTCAGGTAGGATCCACATTTCGTTGGATCGATATGGAGGAGAAATAAATAGTATATAATTATTTTTACATTTTTCTTACGTTCCCACTTTTCGTCTTTATATTAAACTTACAAAAGGTTATCTTTATTAATAAAATATTTTTAGCAAAAAAACAAAATCGACTTCAAAAAAATCTATTCTAATTACTGCACAATAAAAAATAATTACGTTATTCATTCTTACTTAGAATATAATCAATTTATTAGGTATTGTTATTTTTGACGTCGATGCCAGCCAATGTTTACAAACGTATAACGAAGTAGCACAGGTATACATCTCTAATTGTATTCGACTAAAACTTTAAATTCTGACACCGACTCCAAAAATAACAATAGTTGTATATTTTTAATAATTGGCCTGATAAATTGATTATATTCCAAGTAAGAATGAATAACGTAATTATTTTTTACTTTATAGTGAAGTAATTACATTAATTTTTTTTTGAGGCCATTGTTGTTTTCTTTTTGTTAAAATGTGTTAAAATGCTACCTATAAGAGTTCGTTATATTTAACCTATCTAACCTATATATAAACTATGTATATTTATATATTTATAATATCTATCTGCATTGTAATTTATGTATTTAACCTAATTTTAATTTTCTTAGTGTCTAGTTGTAGTCTTGCTGTAGACTTGGATTTCCATTTCCATTTCCATTTTAATGACAGGTACTGTCATTACTGTACTGTAAGGAGACATTTTGCAACAACTTGGTTCGAAGTATTCAACTTCAAATAACAGAAAACTGTTGCATTTTTCGGGCAAAAACTTACAAAAAAAGCAAAAAAGGGCAAAAAAGTTACGATGCAAAAACTATGGGCCACTTAAATTTATGAGAAAAAAATGATCGGTAAAACCCCAACCATTTGTATATTGACCATTATCCCTTTACATATTACTTTAGTTTATTATTACTCACGTAATGTAAAAGTCTGGCCTAAAAACTCTAAAACTAAAAAATAGAGAAAGAACAATGATATAGCACAAAATGTAGATTTTTTTGTATTTCTGTAGCATAACAAATAACGGAGATATCTGTTGCTAGTTTGCATTATACACTGCTGGTCAATAGGTTGGAATAATTCAAAATTTTAATGTAAATTTGGATGCATATATTATTATCTTCTGAATACCGAGAATTTAGGAAAACCAAAATCGAGATAAAATTTGTATACCAGGGTAGCCTATCGATCAATTAAAAAAATTAATTTGGCCGCTTTTCTTGATATCCTGCTTATTTTAAAATATACGGGGGTTTTATTGAAATTAAGACATTTTTTTGAAAATGCATCTCTTACTGTTTAAAAACAAAGTAAGTTATGTATTTTTTTCTTATTTTCAAGTACTCTGTAAAAAACCCAATGTGTAAAATTACAATGAAAATCATTGGCAACTTCGTAACCCATGATTTTTAGTGTAAAATTACATACCAATGTATGGTTACCAGAAGCATGTATTATTACATTTCCTGTCG
Organism: Tetropium fuscum; assembly: GCA_964058915.1. Taxonomy (NCBI): domain Eukaryota; kingdom Metazoa; phylum Arthropoda; class Insecta; order Coleoptera; family Cerambycidae; genus Tetropium; species Tetropium fuscum. Next base: position 13,114 of record CAXKVY010012728.1, on the reverse strand, counting down.
AAAATACATTTTTTACGAAAATCATTGTTTACGATGTAATACATTGTTTTAATTTCACTAATGTAAATTTACATATCACAAATGTTAATTTATATAGTGTGGATGTAATTTTACAGATTATTTAGGTAAAATACCAATCTCACATTTTATTTTCACATACGTTCTTTGTGTATTATCGTTTCTATTAAGTGAATTTGTATTGAATATATAATAATATTGAATATCAGTGTGTGTGTGTAATACAGAAGTAAATATAGATTTCTTCTACATTTACTTCTGTAACTTTACGTATAACAAATTTTAATTTATATATTGTGGGTATAATTTTACAGATCATTTAGGTAAAATTCTAATTTCACAATATATTTTCACATACGTGATTTGTATGTTATCTATATTTTTTATTATGTGAAGTTACATTCAATATCAGTATTTGTGCAAGGGATAGTAATCAATATTTTCATAAATTAAGGATTTTTTATGATACAGATAGGTACAAAACCAGAACGGCAATGTTACTTTTCCGGTTTAGGACGGAAAAGTAACCGTGTAAAATTCTTCTACTTTTTATGGAATTATAGATACTTGTTGCAGCAAATTCGCAATCAACGTTTGTAAAATTCCGCTGTTAAATGTAATATATCTGATCTTTTATGGAATTATACGTATTTGCGCTGGAATATAGAAAATTCGTAATCAGCGTTTGTAAAGTTTCTGCTAAAATCTAATATGTAGGACTTTTTATGGAATTTTACATATTTGCATTGAATTACAGTAAATTCGCAATCAGCGTTTGTAAAATTCCTCTGTTAAATGCAACATGTAAGGGTTTTTATTTAATTATACATATTTGCGACGGATTCCAGTTAATTCGCAATCAGCGTTTGTAAAATTCCTCTGCTAGATGTGAAATTACTTAATCATGACTAAAATTTGCAGGAGACTAGTAATTTTACAGAAGTCTATAAATTTACATTAAAACTAAAAATATTTTACATGATTTTGAAAATTTCAGGCTATTTCATGTATATTTACTTTATTGTCAATGTAGATACACAACCATTCTTTACAGTGTAAGCTTGCTATTTTACTATACTTAAATTTTTTTAATGCATCTCTTACTGTTTTTAAACAATAAGAGATGCATTTTTTTTAAATATCCTAATTTCAATAAAACCCTCGTATATTCGAAAATAAGCGAGATATTAAAAAACGGCTAAATTGTTTTTTTTTCAAATTGATCATGGCTAAAGGCATGACCTAAAGGCATGGCATGGCATGGCATAAAGATTTTATCTCGATTTTGGTTTTCCTAAATTTTCGGTAAAACTGAACTTTTAATTTTTTGTAGGGATTTTGTTTACACCCCGTATAATGCTTTTTTGAGCACGATAGACGCATGATATTCATGATTGATCTATTACCAATTAAATTTACAAAAACGACTTGAAAATCGTATTTTGATATTCCATATTATTCAGAAGATCTCTTCAGAAGATCTATTCAGAAGCATCCAACTAAATAAGATGTGAATCCATAAATTGCTTAAACCGGGCAGTTTCCACCCCTTAAAAACCAAAGACGGGCATATGTCACTTTTGAAATTAAGGGTAAGATGAGCTTAATTCCAAATTTTCATTAAAATCGATAGAGGTTAAAAGAACTCAGAGGTAAACTTAGCTTATTTTTAGAGGTAATACGTAGCCTTGACTAGATCTATATATATATATATATATATATATATATATATATATATATATATATATATATATATATGTATATATATATATATATATATATATATATATATATATATATATATATATATATATATATATATATATATATATATATATAAATATATATATATATATATATATATATATATATATATATATATATATATATATATATATATATATATATGTATATATATATATATATATATATATATATATATATATATATATATATATATATATATATATATATATATATATATATAAATATATATATATATATATATATATATATATATATATATATATATATATATATATATATATATATATATATATATATATATATATATATATATATAAATATATATATATATATATATATATATATATATATATATATATATATATATATATATATATATATATATATATATATATATATATATATATATATATATATTGCATAGCCTAATGCTTTCTTAACATTTCGTTTTTTTATTCGCTTGTCAAAACGTTGTTATACAGAATTTATGTTTTGAATATGGAACAAGGTAGAATAAATCTTAACCATGATGATTGTGTTCAAGCAGTGACATTAATAAATGAAGGGTTGAGAATGCGGGTAGTAGCTGATATACTAGGAATTTCTGTTTCAACCATATTAAGAGTCGTACAGCGGTTTCGAAAAACACAGAATTACGACAGGCGAGGCGGCGAGGACAAGGAAGACGAGTTACGACAGCGATTCAAGATCGTTTTATTAGAGTTCGAGTTCTGCGAGAACGATTTGTTACCAGCACAAACCTTCAGACATAGCTAAGTGCCGTCCATGATGTTGAAGTTAGTGCTGAGACAGTAATAAGAAGACTCAAAGAAAGTAATCTTCATATACGAATTCCAGATACAGGACCCACTCTTAATGCAGAGCACAGAAGAGCTAGGTTACAATTTGCTAGGGAGCATTTAGAGTGAAATATTGAAGACTGGGGAAGAGTGCTATTTACTGATGAATATAGGTTTTGCCTCTACAGTTCTGATCGCCGACAAAGAGTTAAAAGAAGACCAAATGAACGTTACGCACAATGTAACATACGTCAAACCACTCTCTTCAATGGAGGTTCCGTGATGGTGTGAGGAGGAATTTCATTAAATGCACGTACAGAATTGTTACCAGTACATGGAGGTGCACTAAATAGCAAAAGGTACATTAGAGAGATTTTATCAGAACATAACATTGTCCCATTCGCATCTTACATCGGTGACAATTTCTTGTTAATGCAAGACAATGCAAGACCTCCTGTTGCTCATATTGTCGATGAGTATCTCGATGAAGTAGGTGTCGAGACACTAAATTGGCCAGCACGAAGCTGTG
>CAXKVY010012728.1:0-7500 GCA_964058915.1 Tetropium fuscum | reverse complement strand
GTAACATCCACTATAGTATTTTCGACAGGAACAATACAACATGTTGATCCTATGCAGGTTAAGATATGTGTAAAATATTTAGTGAATATATCATTCCGTTCAGAAAATATTACACATTAATGTAAAAAAAAATGAAACTTTAACACCTTGTATCTTCCTTGGGAAGCTAGATCGGCCATATATTTATAGGCACTTTTCTTTTTAAAAACGTGCGTTCTATCCCCTGTTAAAGTTTGTTTACAAAAAACTGACTCACCCTGTATATATATATATATATATATATATATATATATATATATATATATATATATATATATATATATATATATATATATATAAATATATATAAGTGTAAATTAAGTGCTACACATGTGGTGCAGCGAGGCTGCAATCCTCCGAAACAAGAGAGGAAAGGAACAAACGATGACAAATTTCGGGAATAATGGCAATAATGTTGTGACCACAAAAATTCTTGAAAGAATAAATGTAAAAACCGACAGCCCGGATAACAGCACTAGCTTGAGGGTTGTAACCAATCAGGGGGAACAGCACGCACGCACGCGTCCTATCAGTTCCCAATCACCAATCCTATCAACCTCGCGGCTAACTAAGACAATAGGGGAGATAATCTAATTCTTCCACGTCAATAACATGGGTTTTGTTGTATTTATAAATTGTTAACTAATGAGTACTAGTTAGAGAACTATTACAAGAGCAGACATGCGTTATTCGTGAGATAAAAAGATTTTCATTACTTTTTGGAATTGTAATTAATATATCACCTTGTAAATGTGTTTCTATTACTACTTAAATTTCCATGCTAAGTATAAATATACTGATATAGGGTAAAAATTAACACCCTCCCTTGTCTCACTTATCATCTGCCTATTGAAACGGATATTAAAAATTGGCTAAAATACACAGGCTAGAAAATAAATATTTTTTTCATATTGTCAAACCAAAAAGTTCTTATTTTTCTGAATCCAAAATGCCAATCTGCATTGTTGGTTTATGGACATGTTCGTAGTATTATTCGTAAAAAATGGGATATTCATTGGAAGAGCGAAAAGAGTTACTTGAAACTATTATTCAGTGCAATAAGAATCAGTGCAACAAGAGTCTCTTGCTTGGAGGAAGTATGTTAGCATATTTCTAAAAAGACGACTTCCTGCCCAAAATACTTTTAAAAACATATACAAAATTTAGGAATATAGAGTCTCTGAAGCACAAGACAAAGGAAAAGTGAGGAATAAAATCAGGAGAATACACCTTATTATAATTTACTGAAAATCCATCTAAGTCATCGTATGCCACAGCAATAGAAGTTGATATATCTCAGAGAAGTGCGATGAAAATATTACAGCGCCATCATTTTAAACCGTGGATGGAGGGCTGTCTCCTTAGTCTCCAACTAAAGAATCACACTCGACACCCTTGTGGGTTTTTGCAACAAGTTTGGTTTCTTATTTATTTTTTGGAAATTTTTCCAGCTTGTACATAACAATATTACCTACAACTTTATTATAGCAAACTTTTTTGTAACTTTCATATTTGACGCTTCAATGTATATTAATAGTATATGAAAAAAATTAATATTAAGTACGATTCCGGCCGAAAATAAAATCGATTTTTATAAAGTAGTATGTTTTTTTCAAGAAAACGTCTCTTGTAAATAGGGATTTTTACATGAGTTGTGTCAATTAAATTATTTCGACAACAAATCATTGGTAGAGTAATACTTAAAGAAAAACTAACAAAGAATAATTCAGTAAAAATTATATCATTATAAGCAGAAAATGGTTTTGTCAAGGCAAACTTGGACCAGACAACCATTGGGAGACAGAGAAAATAAATACCTAAGTGAAAAATATGGAAAAGACATGCCGCCATTACCACCAATAAAAATATATTATGATTGATCCGTCACTAGTGAGAACCATATTTATAACGGAAAAATCAGTCGATTATTTTTTAAAAGGTAGGTAAACAAAATTATTTTAGAGATGACACAATAATAAGAAACTACCCTTATTGCGCATAATAACGAAGGGGTTGGACTGTACCTTTTTGGGTGGAGACTCTGGAGACAGTTCTCGAGGAACCCTACAAAAATCAGCTCGTCAGACCTTTGTTTTTATCTTTACTAAACCACGGTAACAAATAAATATTGTAATTTTTTTTTCATATAATGGGCGGTGGAGCGTCAAATATGAAACTTTTATAAAACAAACAAAAGTTGAATTGAAAATTATTTTTCAGCTAGAAGGAAAAAAAATCAAAAAAAAATTAAGGAACCACCTATTGCAAAAAAAACCACAAGGTTATCGAGTGTGATTTTTTGGTTGGAGACTCAGGCAGCAGTCCTCCATCGACCCTGAGAAAATCAGCTTATCCGGATTATTTTTTTTACACCCCCTACGAGACCGTCTAATTGTACGGCCTCCTTTTTCCTGCTCAATATTTAGACAAAAATAACTTTAAATAAATTTTTGTGGAGACATACATAGAATATAGGATAATGATGGCTTTCTAAGTAATGTGTTTTTGGACTAACTAACGAAAGCAGCTTTTTTACTGCGGTAATTTTTAATAGCAAAAAGTGAACATTATATGGTGGCGGAAAATCAATGGTAAAAAACTAAAATCACGAAGATAGCGAATTGTTACTGTGTGGCGTGGTATTCACAAAGATGCTATTGTAGGTCCTGTATTTATAAATGGGCCTTTAAACGCAGAACGTTATGTGGATATTCCTCAAAACCAGTTGAAAATTACTAAGATAATATTAATTTCGTGGACAACATATCAGTTATTTGGCAGCAGGATGGAACATACCACTATGTGTAAGGAATATCACTAAATACTTGAATGGAAAATACCCTGATTGGATAGGAAGCCACGGTGTTATACATTGGCACACTAAATGTCCGAACTTAATTCCACTGAAATTTTTCTTTGGGGTGCGCTAAAACAAGGTATATAATAAACTAGGGATTTTAATAAAATTGATTAGTTGCCTGCCGAATGCATATGCATAAAAATTTAAGAAATTAAATCAAAATAGTTGATTTTAGTTGAATGTTGGAATTATGGTTTTTTCTAAATAATTTTTTTTAAACTCTTGGATATTCAAAACATTTATTGACACCTACAATAAAATTGAATAACCAAGAAAAACTTTTCTCTTTAGCTATAATTTCACTATATACCAATATACCAATAGACCTGGTAAAAAAAATATAACAAATAAAAGTTGGAACGAAATAAAAAAAAATTACTTCTCTACCAATAGAAGAGTTCTTATATGCCTTAGAACACACATTACATTGCACATTTTTTGAATGCAATAATACATATTACAAACAAACATATGGCTGTGCAATGGGTTCACCAATATCCAATACAATCGCAGAATTAGTACTAGAAGATTTAGAAAAAAAACATAATTCCAACATTAAACTATAAAATACCATTTTTCAAACCTTATGTTGATGATTGCATAACTGCATTTCCAACTGAACATAAAATTCTATCCTAAATAAATTTAATAGTTACCATCCAAAAATACAATTTACAATTGAAAACGATTCAGAAAATACAATAAATTTCTTAGACTTAATTCTTATATATAATGAAACTGAAATATTAACAAAATGGAATACAAAAACAACATGGTCTGGTAGATATACCAATTTCTACTCAAAAAACCCTTACAACCTATAAAAAACTGTAATAATAATTGTTATTGCAGACAGATCAATAAAACTAACGTCTGCCATTTTTAGAAACGAATGCATAGAAAAGCAAAAAACGTTCAAAAAACGTAAAAACGTTCAAAAAACCGAATTCACAAATACTGCCAATTATGAAATGAATTCACAAATATAGATTGCCTTACCATATATACCACAACTATCAGCAAATATTTCAAACATTTTAAAAACATATGATATTCACACAGCACACAAAACTACAAACAACTTAAAATTCCTTTACACAACATTAAAAGACAAAAATCCACTTGAAAAAACTACACACTCTATATACGAAATTCCATGTAATCAATGTGATGAAGTCTACATTGGTCAAACAATGCAACTTCTTGAAGAACGTTTAAAAGGTCACAAATATTCAGCTAATATTAAAGCTCTAAAAAAAACATTCTAATAAAACAGGTCATCAATTTAACTACGAAAATACTAATGTTATTAATAAAGAAAAAAATTATAAAACACGCCTAATTATGGAATCAATTTTTATTCAAAAAATACTAATGCATGTAATAACAAGAAAGATACAGAACATCTTTCTACAATCTACAATTTGTTAATATAAAAGTATTAAATAAATTAACAAAAAACATTCTCGCTATATATAAACTTATATACGTACATACATACCTACTTACTATAAATATACTTAACTACATAATATTACATAACTACATAATATTAACATAACGAAAATTAGAATAATAATGAAATATAAAATAGCCTAAGTTCGTAGGGTTTCTTGGCTGTTCTTCCCTATGATACTAATCGAACAGTCTAATAACCTTCAAAATTAATTGAATCTGTCATCTTTGCCATATGATCATTGATCATATTCATATGATCAATGATAGATCATATGATCATTATAGATAGATAGATCATATGATCATTGATCATATTGATCATATTGATCATTGTCATATGATCTTTGACATATGATATGTCAAATATCATAAATAAAATACTCTTTTGAAAAAGGCCCAAGAAAGGGACCGAAACGTCAAGTAATATAATCAGTCGTTTTATTGCTACTATCCCAAGATAAACCCTCCAAAAATATATAAAGGTAGCAAATAAATTAGAAAATAGAAATATATATATATATATATATATATATATATATATATATATATATATATATATATATATATATATATATATATATATATATATATATATATATATATATATATATATATATATATATATATATATATATATATATATATATATATATATATGTATATATATATATATATATATATATATATATATATATATATATATATATATATATATATATATATATATATATATATATATGTATATATATATATATATATATATATATATATATATATATATATATATATATATATATATATATATATATATATATATATATATATATATATATATATATATATATATATATATATATATTCCAAAGTATGAAAAAAGGTGGTTACGTGAAAAATGTTGTCATGGAATTTGTATTACTCTCATTAAGATTTACTATTATTTGTCTGCTATTGTTAATTATTACTATTATTGTTATTTGATATGTTTTTTGTTTTATACTTGACACTCGTGATGTGATCAGTTTTTAGTAATATCTCACGAACAGGTGGAGTGATTTTGTAATAATTATGTATTTTTAGATTTTGAAAATTAAGGACAATTTTTCGTTTTTTTTTTGTTCCAATTAAAAAAGTCTTGTTTAATTTTCCACCCTGTGCAGGTATTACATGAGATTTTTTATATACGTTTTATATACTTTCTTATATACAGAATATAAAAATTCATCATAATCGTGGCCACTACTTTTTGAATCGGCAGAAGATAAGGGATACAACTTGATCTTAAGATCCCTGTATTTATTAATAAAAATATGAGCGAGAAATATATTGATATGCAATTAGGCAGAAATATGTGAAATATATAGAATTTGTAACACTGTTAACTTTTCTTTGGTTGATATGAAATATGACTTTATTTAAGAAAATCGTATATAGGTACATACAATCATATATAATAGAATAAGTTGTAATACATACGATCTTGGTACAAAAAAATGTATTCTTTCTGAGGAATTCTTAAATTACAGTTTCTTATTATTTTTAGGCATCAGAGTATTGGCTCAACGATATGTACCTAAACTACCGGGAATCGATTGTAATAAACTCCAATCCAGGAATGGCATTTCCCCCTAGAAAGTTCACAACAGTACTAGACGTAGCCCGTTTTACAGCAAGACTGATAGATGCAGCACTGAGTCATAAAGATATACTCAATCACAAAGCCTTACCATTAGAATGTGCCACATCGAGAGAACCAGGCCAGCCACTTTGCATGGCACAGTATTATAGAATATTAGGTGCTTGTAGAATTCCAGGGAAGAAGAAAGACGCTCAATACATATCACCTCTGCCTAAAAACGTGGAGCAGCTCTCCGAACACGTTATTGTTATCTGTAGATGTCAGCTTTATTCCGTTCCCATACAAGCTGGTTAGTACCTACTTAATAGATATCAAAAATAATATGCGAAGGAGATAAGTAAAAAATAATGTATCTTAATGAGAGTGTCAAAATTTTATTATATGAAATTTGTCATGGAATGACGTCAGGTCGTCAGCAGAGGAAGAGAGATAGGGGATCGCATGGGCGTTAGCATATTGTAGTCGTAGTATCATGGTGCCCACATGAGAAATTGGAACGTGACATGACACAACTTTTTCGATATCCAGAAAATATATTCCTATATTTTGCTTAAGAGCCCTTAGAAGTCGCATGAATCATGAGTTAAATTCCATTAAAAATCTAGTTCGCGACACACGTCGGTCTTAAAAATTGAAAAGTAAAAATAACTCATGAGTTCTACGCTTTTTATTACACTGTGTTGTTCCAAGGGCTCTTAATTTATTATTACAAATTTTGCAGGTGACCGTGGTAGATTAACTGAAGATGAAATTTGCGCACAATTGTTATATATTCTGAATGATGCTCCACTTTTATCCAATCCTCCCCCAATTGGAGTATTAACCGGACAGAAAAGAACATTATGGGCAGAAGCTAGAAGTGATTTAATGAAGGAAGAGAGAAATAGAAGGAACTTAGACTTAATAACAAAATCTCTGCTTGTAGTTTGTTTGGATCAAGCATTGCCAACTACTTTCAATTGTCGACTCCCAAGAGGTAATTAATAATAAGTGCTTGCTAAAGATCTTTCCATAAAATAATGTATAACAGTTTAGTTTTAAATAAATCAAGGTTATCTTCCAATAATTTTCAATTTTTTTTTACAAAATCCAGTATATTTGAAAACAATTTTACTGATTTTTTTTTTCGGAATGTAACAAAAACAAACAACAATCTAGTCGAAATATAACGCATAATAATATAATAATGTAATGTAATTTACATTTTGATGTAGGTAGCAACAAGAAATCAATTAAGAATAGCAAATTTCGATTTTAAATTATTTTGCGGTCATTGAGTCCGATATCATTGGGACATATTTCCGATATTCGTTCATATATCATTCAAATTGTTCACCATCTGAATTGTTCAAGCTATGAAATAAAACGGTGTTGACCTCTTTATCCGTGTTGACCATATGTAGGTCCTCCCAATACCACTAATATTTTCCTACTTTCTTTGGAATATCTTCAATTCAGAATAGCTCGAGACGTTGTTTTAATGTTTTGCGGTATCTTTCATAAGGAA